>SDEE01000750.1:0-23277 GCA_004126415.1 Candolleomyces aberdarensis
CTTGATTGGCATCCGAAATTGTACACACACTCGTATCTGGCGGTATACGTGACGAAGGCTAAAAGTCGTAGGTCGGTCCCAAAGATAGTAGGCTGCCTCATATCTCGTTGAAAGGGCCGTGGAGTGGTGGACCACAAACAAATGATCAATGAGTTTTTTCCTTCAACTCGGCAGCAACGCGGATTTATTTAACGTTGGCACAGTAAAGACTGGCGTCTATACTTAAGCACGATAAGATACAGGTGCCTTAAACTCTACCTCCTCCACTCCCAATGGAAAGAATCTGTCGCGCAGTAGGTGCCACCGGTTTGGAGTCTTCCAATTTGCGGCCTTGAGTGCCTCGGCTACTCCACCTCTGATACGTCTGCAACTTGGTCGGCATCGAGTATACCAGCGACACTACGAAGAAACACGAGTCAGAAGGGATTATAAACTTGGGACGATGGCACTCACCATCGTATGAACGCTACAAAAGATGTAGTCGATGGAAACCTTATCGCTCATCCAGCCGTCTCTGTCTTTGAGATAGCACTGCATCCACCAGGCTACATCACAAGACAAAATAATATCATCCAGGCTACTCAAGTTCTTGGAAGTGAAGACATTGGAAACGGTGTTATCCGAAAAGAAATTGTCGAAGAAAACATTCTTTTCTAGTCGAGTGAGAGAACGCTCTGGGCCTCTGCCTACAAAAAATGTTCAGCACAGCAAAGGAGACAGGTAGGCACTTACTCTTCCAAAGGTGTAAGTAACGGTTTGTCAGAAAATCCGACACCACCTTCGGCTCTACGTACAGGTCTCCAGACCTCGATCTCTCCTGCAGGAAATCCACTAGAGACTTGTGATACAAGCGATACGGCGAGCCGTAATCTCCCATGGGAGGGACATAAACCAGCGAATTGAGATTTCTGAACACATGGAATGTTTGACCGGGATACGACTCCAGAAACGAGCGAACTAACATTGCTTGCTCTGGGATTCGGATGCCTCCGCTGTCAATCGCATAGTCCCCGCCCAGGAATCGTTCGCGGAAAATTAAGTCGAGCCAAAGAATGGTGAGGTGTGGATCTGGACTGGAGTTGAGGATGTGAGTATACAGTGCATCCAGAGGTGCGAGGGGATTAATGGTGGAGGCGTCAATACCAGGCAGTTGTAGAACCTGCTGCAAGAGTTCGTCAGGATCCCTCATGGATCCTTCCAAAAACCGCCCTACCGTCGCTACATAGATAAACTGTCCGGAAGCATTGGATACTAGCGTTTGTGGTATATTTTTGCCCGGCCACGAAGATGGGAGGCTACATAGACGTCGAATGTTGGCAAACTTGCTCTCGAGGAACAATCCCATGTCGGCGTCCGGGTTGTACTTCTCGTCGAGAAACAACATCCTAGTCATGGAGTTTGCGAAATTGGCAAAAAATTGTTTAATGGCGTGCTCGGGACGACTAGCGATGACGATATGGAAGGGAAAATCGGGATCGCTTGCAGCCTTCTTCAATACGGAGAGGATCTCAACTTGATCGTCCTCTTTGGACCGGACAGGCACCATATTGTGATACTGATCGGCCTCGCATTCGTCGAGACCATCTATCATGATAACCTTCGGCCACTCCGGCAACGGTGGGTGATTTCGACACGCTCGCAAGGGCCGCAAGATCAGCTGGTCGAGCTGCACCTCGAGCTTTTGTTCAAAGACCGCCGGATTGCGTTCGACAGTGCAGAGGATCTGTTCCGCAACTTGGTGCAGGGCGTCGTGCTGAACGAGTTGGTAGGCCAGTGTAGGGATGAAACATCGCTTTGAGCGCCTATCGGGTGATCCAGAGAAGGACGAGAAGAAGAAAGTTGCGCCGAGGGTGCCCTTTCCCTGGCAGGTGTCAGCGACGGAGCCCATGATGGCGGTCTTTCCTGAGCCTGCTGGACCCGTTACCCACATAATCTTCTTGGGTGTATCGTCGCTATCTCCATGACATATCCAGCTAACAACTTCGTCCTGCACCGCAACCCTGGTTTCTGGGTGGCACTTTGGGGCGTCACAGCGTTCGGTAGAGTCGTGCAACGCTCCAGCTGAGATGTGGTCTCGCAACTCTGTCGATAAAACGAGGGTCAGCTCTGAGCTGAGCGCCACTACCATTGTTTGAAGTAACTCACTCTCAACCAAACTCTTGGGAGGGCGTTCATCATAATGGTAGTAATTCTTTGCGTAGATATTTGTGTCTCCTTCTATGTTGAAGTTGCTGGCGTTTTTGAAATGGGAAGGCATTGTGCTGAGCGTGTGAGTGGGTGAGATGCAAATCGCATTAGCTATTGTCATTTCACTCAGACGCAATATCCAAAACGAGCCCAGAAACCTGTGTTAGCGGAGTTCACACGACTGTCATAGGATCTAGGCGCCTATCAATATCAACTGAAGGTAACTCGGTGGTTCGGAGGGAACGCAAGGCGCCATCTTCTTGCTTGCATCTGGTGCTCAGTTTTACATGCTGGTTGTGCTATGATAACTGCAAATACATCTGCATGCCCTCTGTTGCGACCAAGGCTATCTCACTTGGAGGCATTACACCGCAAACGGCCATGGTGAGATGGAGGAGGCTGCGTCAGTTTTGGTGTACAACTAGTGGCTGCACTGGAAGGGATTCAAAAGGGTGAAGAAGAGTCTATCAAGTGATCAACCACATGATGCAGAATTTCCACCTTCCACGGGCGATGTTCCATACGCGAGGTGCGAAGAACTGATCAATCATAAATACCTCTAGATGCAGCACTAATTGTGTCCTTCGGATAGCCAAAAAATCTGGGCTAGGCAGCCTAGGTTTGAGTTATTGACGCTCATGCGATGTGGCATGCGGCTACCGCGCCTGCAGCGTATCTCTGGTACCAGGTTTTGGCCTATGATGCGTTGGATGGGGGTTGGAAGGAGTTGGGGGGTGATTCCGGTGTAGTTGTAGTATAGCTATTATCATAGCGCACTCGATGGAATTCAGACATTGGCTTAGTACTACCCAGTAAATTCATACATTCATTTGTGCACCATGAACCTATATATTGAGAACGTCACAAATCCGAATCCCGAATGCATTCCCTTCCTTTCGTTCCCCAAACTCCGAGCCCCTCCAAAGCCTAGCAAGTCGTATCCTATGACGGGCTTGTTCAGCTTCAGGCCCATTGATTCTGACTCTTTGACGTCCAAATCAAGCTCCAAAACTGAGTTCACATTACGCGAAATCGGACATACTTGATATCTAGGCGTCCGTTTGCGACAAAGGCAGAAAGACGGTAGCAGGTCGGTCCAAAGGATAGCTGTCTGTCAAGGTCATATCTCATTGACATCTGATAATTATGGCTGGTTAGGGAAGCACCGTACTAGTCTGGTCTCCCAGCCCAAACACGACAAAATCACTGTCTCCACATTCGAAACCCTGCATTGCGCTCTTTCAAGTGAAGAAACCTGTGGCATAATAGGTGCCACCCGTTTGGAATCTCATGATCGGTTGCCTCGTCAAAGGCCTTGATCAATCCGCTTCTGACATGCTTGCAACTTGGGCGGCATCGGGTATACCAACGACACTGCGAGGAAAAAGTCTGAGCCTCCGGGGAATCAAAGACTCAGATAATTGCACCCACCGTTGTATGGATGCTGCAAAAGATGGAGTTGATAGTAACCGCACCCAGGCTGTACCGCTGTGCACCTTCCAAATAACCATCCACCCACCAGGCTACATCACAGGACAAAATTGTTGTGTCCAGGCGAGTCCACTCCTTGGCAGACTCGGAAAACACATTCGAAACAATACCGCGCAAAAACAACCTGTCAAAGAAAACCTTCCTTTCCTGTGGAGTGAGAGAGCGTTCTGGGCCTCTGCCTACAAGACACCTTTCAGCACAGTACCAGAGGAGACAGATCAACGCTTACTCTTCCAAAGGTGTAAATAACGGTGGACCAGGTGTTCCAACACCGCCTTCAGCTCTACATACAGGTTTCCAGACCTGGATCTCTCCTCCAGAAAGTCCACCAGGGACTTGTGGTACAAGCAATATGGTGAGTCGTGATCTTCTATAGAAGGAATGGAAACTAATGAGTTGAGATTTCCAAACGTATGTGATGTCTGGCCGGTATACGACTCCAGATATAAGCGAACAAATGTTGCTGGCGGTGGAGATGGGATGGGAACAGAGGGCGTTAGTCTTGAGAAGCACTTTTCACGGAAAATCAGATTGAGCCAGAGAATACTGAGGCGCGGGTCCGAACTGGAGTTTAGAATACGCGTGTACAGCGCGTCTAGAGGTGCGAGTGGATTAGCGCAGGCCTTGATTCCGGGCAGCCGTAGAACCTGATTCAACAGTTGATCAGGATCCCCAGCGGATCCTTCCATGAATCGGCCTACGGTCGCTACGTAAATGAACTGTCCGGATGCGTTGGCGATCACAGTTTGCCGTACGTCTTTACTTGGCCACGATGAAGGGAGGTGACATCGACGCCGAATGCTGGCAAACTTGCTCTCAAGGAACAACCCCATGTCAGCGTCTGGGTTGTACTTCTCATCGAGGAACAATTCCCTCGTCACGGAGCTCGCAACATTGGCGAAAAACTCCTTGATGGCGTGTTCGGGACGACTGGCTACGACGATACGGAAGGGAAAGTCGGGATCGCTGGCAGCCTTCTTCAACACGGAGAGAATTTCGGTCTGATCCTCCTCTTTCAATTGAAGATTTGCGTCGCTTCGAGCCATATCGTGGTATTGGTTCGCCTCGCATTCGTCGAGACCATCGATGAGGATGACCTTAGGCCATTCCAGCAGTTGTGGCTGATCCCGACACGCTCGCAACGGTTTCAATATCAACTGATCGAACTGTACATCGAGCGTTTGCTCGAAAATTGCTGGATTGCGTTCGACGGTGGAGAGGATCTGTTCTGCGACTTGATCCATGGCATCGTGCTGAACGAGTTGATATGCCAGCGTGGGCACAAAACATCGCTTTGAGCGCCTATCGACTGAGCCGGAGAATGACGAGAAGAAAAAGCTAAGCACCCAGGGTGGCCCTTNCCCCTGGCATGTGTTAGCGACTGAGCCCATGATTGCCGTCTTCCCTGAGCCTGCAGGCCCCGTCACCCACATGACCTGCTTGGGCTCATCGTCGCTATCTCCATCGCATATCCAGCTAACAACCTCGCCCTGCACCGCAACTCGAGTTTCTGGGTGGCATTTCGGTGCGTCGTAGCGTTCGTAGGAGTTATGTAGTGCACCAGCTGCGATGTGCTCTCGTAGCTCTGCCATCGTTGAAAACCTAAGTCAGTTCTAGAACATCCTTCCCCCTGTTTAAGTCACTCACTCTCAATAGAACTCTTCGAATTTGACATGTCGTAGTTGTTGGTTACTATGTCTCGCCCNAACTGTGAAATTACGAGCATTTTTAAAAATCGACGCCATCCTGCTGAGTGAATCGAGGGCAAGAGGGAGGGAAGAATGGAACACGTGTTGTAAAGGTCGCAGTCACATCGGATCTTATGCTCTGTTTGAGGCGGAAAGCACGTGTTGGCGGGGCTCGCAGGAATGCATAGCATCTGGGCATCTACGGATGTGAGGCCTTCATTTCCTACTTGACGTCCGTAATTCAGGTTGGTTCCTGAGTCTGATCCAAAATACACTGCTGGCCAAGAATTGAGCAACTCAAAGGACTCGGTGCTGCCTCTTCAGTATGGTCAAGTATCACGATGGACGCGCTTTTCTTGATGAGATGAGCTATGTGCTATGTGATAGGTGTGGCACCATCAAACCTGGGGAAGAGATGAAGATGACACTGTAAGCCGTAGCAAGTCTAGCCTTTCATCGTACCCCCGAAAACGTGCCGCCAAGTTGTCCTTGCCGCAGGTGCTCTATTAAATGACATAAGTCGGCAAGAAGATCGAGAGACGCACATTGAATAGTGATGGGCCTCCGTCTAAGGCGCTTATTTGGTGTGGTATGTGGCCTGTTGCTGCTGCTCAAGCTGACAACGCCGCAGAGTATCATCACTCTTCAAAGGCTCGATTACCACTTCCCCAGAAATTTTGAGTGGCACATGAGATGTTGCAGCATCGGGAAGCATGAAATGTACAAGAGTGCCGCCTGAGTGCCACCGAGGCCGGGAACGCTCTTAGCGCTGTCTGAATACTGCGCCTAGGGAACTAGATTTGGTTCCGGATGCGTTGGATGATGATTGATGAGCAGCTGGTCAAAGTTTGTGAGGATTCAAACGAAGTAGTGGTAATGATATTATTAACATCATTGTTTAGAAACCTGGATAATAATGTACATAAGTCGTGCGGAGAGATCTTCGGTACCAACTACCCACATAAAACATTTCAGAGATCCGTGCGTCACAGCTCATCCCGAGTCCACCCCCTTCTCCTGCTCCCCGAGTTCCAAGAGCCACCAATACCTCTCTCTCATTCCCCCACCCCTCCACTTCATCACTCATCTTGAACACCACTTCTACGTCCCCATTCGCAGCTAGCGACTGCTATGCTTGACTGCAAGTGAGAAGATGAAGAGAAAAGGGAGAAAGCGCATACCTCATTCTTACGATCACTATTTCAATTCTTAATAAGATGCGTTGTCTCCCCTCTTCGTCTTATCAATTCAGGCACGTCGTGCATAGCTTCAGACGAGTTCGCCTCTTGATCACCTGCAAACACGTTCATCAGCCTCCGCTACCACCGCAGAAGACGAAACGGATTAAAAAGACAGTTGAGACCAACGACGCGTTAGTCCGCGCGACGCAACCATCGTAAAGTCACGGAAATAGGGAGAGAGCGAAACCACGAAAAAGACAGAGAGCCTATCGGAACCTCAACTCACCTTTATCCTCCCCAGCCTAACTTCTGTCTCGATTCCTCGCTTCCATGAGCCGTTTTGTCACTGAAAAAATTGAATGGGGCGTTTATAGCTCGCACGTAGAGGTGTACTGGAATATTCTTGCGTTGGCTGCAAAGTAGTCGTCTGTCAAGGGGAATGGCATAATACTTATCAATAAAATTTGAAGGGAGATTAGATGGAATCGGATGAGTGAGGAAAGGGTGTACGTACATAAATCCTCGACGCGTTCTCAGGGCGCACGTCATCTGTGATCCACTCTTTGCCAGAGACGTTGTAAATGGGCGTCGGAATTGAAATACTAAAAACAACAGATTGGTAACATCGTCAGCTCCAAGCCTATAACACCCAACACGTAAAGCGAAACAAACCTCCTCTCATCCCTCTCCCAACCCCCCTCGGGGCCAATACTACAATCCACATAGCCTCCTAAGCCAACTGCCTATCCTCGTGGCATGCTAGTCCAGAGACATTCTTGAGTACGGCTTTGGGGATGAGTGGATCAGCGAGTGCGCCGACCATGATGTTCGTTTCGTCCTGTTTACAGGGAGAACTATAGAGTAGAGAGTAATATGAGTAAGGTGGTGGTGGTGGGGAAAGGAGGAGACGGACTGCACTCGCCTGTTGGCAATTTCGTAGAATACTCCGAGCCATCCCTGGAACCTGGAGAGCACGTATCGCGCTGTACGTATCCTAAAAACACCACGACTGTTAGTTACCCATAAAGCGGTGAGAAGGAAAAGAAGAGAGAGAGGAAACGACCTACCGAAATAGAATATCCGGTATACGATTGCTCATCATGCACCCAATTATCGTACCCTGGCCAGGAGCGGTTGGCTTCGTGCTGTTCGCTCGAGTACTGATAGAACCAAAGATTCACATGAGAATTCGAAGGTAGAAGGGCAAGGATAATCTTACCCGCAACGAATGAGCCACACCTGCTCCACCACCCCAGCCTCCTCATCCCCCTCTCCACCGCCTTTAATCTCGATCCTATCGAGCAACTTTGCCCACTCGGTCCGCACGCGTCGAGGTGTCCATTCGAGGGTGCCAGGTTTTGTGTCTGCCGCTTTCTAGCTGCCGTCATCTTGGTGGCGATTTGAGCAGGCTCGGGCGGGACATTACGTCGTGCTTGCTCAAGAGATCTCCACTGTCACATCCCCCACGTCCTGGTATTCAGAGAGGAAGCAGTAGGCGCTCGAAACGGGGCCTATGACTTCTTGCCTCCCGGGGTACACAGCTCCGTTCGGGATAACTCCATACTCATAGGAAGGGGAGAAGACGAGCTTGAAGAGGAGGAGGATCCAGGGGAGGACGTAAAGTTGAATTGGGTGCAAGAGTACCCCTTGAGCTGGCTAGCAGCTGTTTGCCCGATAATGCCATCTTGACGATTGGTCGTACGAAATTCGAGATGGGGGCCGAGTTTCAAAGTCCGCTTCCCCTGATCTCATCGTTCTTGCCTCGATTATGAGCGGTTCTTACGCCTCCTCGTTCTCTTATATTTACCCCAGCTCTCTTTAGCCTCATCGGGGGACAGATTCACGACCTGTCCCGCGAACTGCGCCATCTGAAAATGGCAACCCAAATCCCCAACCACGGCACCCGGAAGTCGAGCTGGAGCTTTGAACCCGCCCCCACTCCCGCTGTACCTCACGCACCGGTCGTGCCAGAATAACTGCAAATACGTCTCCATGCATTCTGCTGCAAACAAGCCTATCTCACTCGGGAGGCCTGTGCAGCAATACAATACAAATGGCAATTTCGGCGGCGCGCTTGGATGCAGGAGCCCGTGTCGGTTGTGCTTTCAGCGCTCAACTCGTGGGCACACTGGAAGGGATTTAGAAGCCTGAAGAGGAGGTTATTGAGCGATCATTCAACGCAGAGCCTAGACCTTGCACGGGTGGCATATTATACGCGAGGTATGTCAATTTCGTCGATAATACATCTCAATGCAGCGCTAATTGTTTCCTTAAGATAGCCGAAAAACTAGGCTACTTCTCTGCAGCCCTTGCCATCCTTAGCTAACTCTACTTCATCCTCTGTCTCTTCCACCCCTTCCGCCTTACGAGTGCACGCTCAAACAATCCGCGGGTATCCTTGGTAGTAACCAAACCTTTGCTAGCGATCCCCTTGGTCCTAACATATGTCGGCAACATCACCAGCCTAACCTCTGGACCCCGATTCGACTACATCTACAACACCATCTTCAACCTTGTCCTTGTACTACCGAATAGCGTCTTATGGACTCTTTACTCCCTTCCCTCGAGTTCGGTCTTGAGCCGGTACCCTAACAGACCTAAAACCTATGACAGGCCCCTGTTTGTTGCTCACACCATGGCAGCTACAAGTCTCAAGTCATTCGATCTTACTCCCTGAGCTCGGGCTTTCGACGCCGCTGCAATGTGGCATGCAGTCCCCGCACCTATAGCGTATTCCTGGTAACAGTTTTCCGCTTTGGATGGGAGCTGAAGGGAGTCGAGGGTGATTCGAGCGTAATTGTAGCCTAAATATTATTACGACAAGCTCAATGGAATTGAGACATTGTTGTACTATTACGCAGCAGATCTATCCATACACCCTGAACCTATATGTCGAAGATGTCACAGCCCACCCTGGGTTCATTCCTTTTCTCTCGCTCCCCAAGGCCTTAACCCTGAGAGCCTCCAGAACCTATCTCCTCATTTTTTATGACAGGGTCATTCAGCTTCGGACTTAATCCTTCCGACTCAAAAACACTCAAAATAAGCCCTAAATACGAGTTCGAAGGGTTCAAAATATCACTCGAAATCGTACATACAGTATCGAGGCGCCAATTCATGACAAAGGTCGAAAGACGGTAGCATGTCAGTCCAAAGGATGGCCCGCCTTCAAGGTCACACCTCGTTGCCATCTGTACATTGTGGTAGGTTAGGGAAGCACCGTAGAGTGGCAGACCATCGAATGACTTACCAGTCGAGCTGCAGCAGCGACGCAGTGAATTCATTGGCGCGGTAGGACTGCTGTCCCAAGCCAAACGCAACGATATCACCGTTTCAAAAACCCTGCATCTTCCTCTTCCAAGTGAGAGAATCTGTGGCGTAGTAGGTGCCACCTGTTTGGGGTCTTCCAGTTGGCGTTCTCTCCAAGGGCCTTGATCAGTCCGCTTCTGACATGCCTGCAACTTGGGCGGCATCGGGTATACCAATGACACTATGAAGAAAAAGTCTGAGCCTGCCGGGGACTCAGAGACTCAGACAATTGCACTCACCGTTGCATGGACTCTGCAAAATACCCAGTTGATAAAAGGCCAATCCAGACTGTCTTCCGGATGACATTGCACCCACCAGGCTACATCACAGGACAAAATGATTGTGTCCAGGCAGCTCAACTCCTTGGTAGCCTCGGGAAAGACCTTCGAAAGAATACTGTGCCAAAAGAAGTTGTCGAAGAAAAACTTCCTTTCCTGTGGGGTTAGAGAACGTTCTGGGCCTCTGCCTACAAAATATCTTCAGCCCAGTACCAACGGAGACAGATCAGCACCTACTCTTCCAGAGGTGTAAGTAACGGTCGACAAATTGTTTCAACACCACCTTCGATTCTACGTACAGGGTTCCAGACCTGGATCTGTCCTGCAGAAAGTCCACCAGGGACTTGTGGTACAAGTGATACGGTGAGTCATGATCTTCCATGGAAGGAGTGGAAACCAATGAGTTGAGATTTCTGAACGCATGTGATGCTTGGCCGGAATATGATTCCAGAAACAAGCAGACAAATTCTGCTGGGAGGGTATCCCCATATCTTGAGAGCAGGCATCTTTCCCGGAAAATCACATTAAGCCAGAGAATACTGAGGGGTGGATTCGGACTGGAGTTAAGAATATGCGTGTACAGCGCGTCCAGAGGTGCGAGTGGATTGGCACCGGCCTTGATTCCGGGCAACTGTCGAACCTGATTCAACAGTTGGTCAGGATCCTCACCAGATCCTTCCATGAATCGCCCTACGGTCGCTACGTAGATGAACTGCCCGGACGCATTGGAAATCAGGGTTTGCCGTATATCTTCCCTGGGCCATGAAGAAGGGAGGTGACATCGACGTCGAATGCTGGCAAACTTGCTCTCGAGGAACAGCTCCATGTCGGCGTCCGGGTTGTACTTCTCGTCGAGGAATATTTTTCTCGTCACGGAGTGGGCTACCTCGGTGAAAAAGGACTGGATGGCGTGTTCGGGACGACTGGCTATGACGATACGGAAGGGAAAGTCGGGATCGCTGACGGCCTTCTTCAACACGGAGAGAATTTCGGTCTGATCCTCCTCTTTGGAGCGAAGAGATATGTCGCTTCGGGTCGTATCGTGGTATTGGTCTGCCTCGCATTCATCGAGACCATCGATGAGGATGACCTTGGGCCACTCCGGCAGCGWTGGGCGATTCCGACACGCTCGCAATGGCTTCAATATCAACTGATCCAACTGCACCTCGAGCTTTTGGTCGAAGACTACAGGATTGAGTTCGACGGCAGAGAGGATTTGTTCTGCGACTTGGGTCATAGCTTTGTGCTGGACAAATTGGTAGGCCAACGTAGGCACTAAGTACCGCTTTGAGCGCCTATTCGCAGAACCGGAGAACGACGAGAAGAAATGAGTAGCACCGAGGATCCCCTTCCCTTGGCAGCCGTCGGCGATTGAGCCCATGATAGCGGTCTTTCCTGACCCCGCAGGCCCGGTCACCCACATGATCCCTTCGCGCTCCTCGTCGCTATCTCCGTCGCATATCCAGCTAACAACCTCTTCCTGCACCGCAACCCTGGTTTCTGGGTGGCATTTCGGTGCATCGCAGCGTTCGGCGGAGTTGTGCAAAGCCCCCGCTGCGACGTGCTCTCGCAGCTCTTTCAGCAAAGTATAGGTCAGTCCGAGAGTATCGATCTCCGTTTCGAAACCACTCACTCTCGATAGAGCTTTTGGGTGGGCGTTCGCCATAGTGGTGGTAATTCTTTGCATAGATATGAGTGCCCCCCTCGATGTTGAAGTTGCTGGCGTTTTCAAAAGGTGAGGACATCGTGCTTAATGTGAGTGGGTGAAGAGAGGTCAGACGGAAAATACGATAGCCTCGTATTCTTATACACAGCATTTCAGTTCACATGACCTAACATCGCATTAGGGCGTCTATTGATGACAACCGGCTGTGACACACCGGTTTGCATTTGCAGAGAACACGAGGCTTTCATTTCCCGCTCAACTGCTCTTGTTCGAGATGCTATAGCATGTACCGCGAAATACTGACAGGACCGGGACTGACGAGTTCTTTCTCCTAATGCCGTGTCTTCAGTTCAGAGCGAGCCAGATATTGTGATTGTAGCAGCATTAACTCCACTCTTCATCGAGCCGACTGCAATTGGCGCACCAGGGCCGGTAAGGAAGAAGTGCAGACAAGACTCCCTGCTATCGCTCTTCAAATGCTCAGTACCCGCCTTTTCAGAAATTTTAGGTGACAAATGAAATGTTGCAGCGTGAAGGGTAGAAGGTGCTGGGAGCGTAAGGATGGGCGACCGGCGCCGTCCCGACGCTGCAAGTCAGAGAGAGTCCGGAGGGAGCCTGGCACAATTCAGGCACAGTGGTGCACGGTAGTGATATTGGTATCATTATTATTGTCACGACTCGACAAATGTTGAAGAGCGTCCAATGTAAGTCGCGGCTCATCCCGATTCCACTCCCCTTCTCCCGCTCGCCAAGCCCCAAGCGCTTCCAAACGTCCTTACTCTTCCACGTCTCACTCCTCTCGAATGTCACCTTCACAAAAAATTCCGTCCCCACCTGAAGCTAGCAATGCCTAATGCTCTACCACAGAGCCAGTCAGCTTCGCACCGTTGATTGTGTGTGACTTGTCAAAGGGTTTCGTGCGTGCTTCAGGTGCCTTGATCGTGAAGAGGATACTCTTCCTTGTGGAGTTGGGAGACAGGAGGAGTCGGTAATTTGAGATGAATGTACTCAAATAGCGGTGACCCAACGACGTACTCCCCCGATACGGGGCTGACAAGGTAGAAGGCCGTCGTGCCGAATATGTACCATGTGTTCTTTTGGCCGCAGTCTTTGTCCTGTACACGAAACATTAATTAGTTATATGAATTAAAAAAGAGCGAAGCACACTTACCCAAGTCAGTCTGTCGGCTAGGTTTCCACGATTCTCTCGAGCGATCTCTCGCACCCTTTCTTGAGTCTTGAACGCTGCACCTGAGAGTGCGTAGTGGTAGCGTATATGGCGTAAAAGCTAATTCGAAGCAATACGAGGTCAGTCCCAAGCTCGCGGCGAGAAAATCAAAGGAAAGCAAAAACGGAAAACGAAAAAGAAGGAAAGGTAAACCGTACCTCATTTGTATGATCATTATGCCCACCCTCGGGAGCCACATGACAGTCCTTCCCCAGCCAACTCCCTATCTTCATGGGTGGTGGAGCCGGAAGCGTTTTTGAGCACGGCTTCTGCGATGAGCGAGTCGGTGTGCGTGCCGACCATGACGTTCGTTGCAACAATGTATTTCTATATGGGTAGCCAGACGCTCTGTTCATGCTTAAGGAGAGTAATATGAGTAAAAGTACGAGGGAGGAAGAGGGAGGGAGGAGGTGACACGCACTCACCTGTTGATATTCCTGTAAATAGGCAGGATCATCCGTGGGATAGTTTTGGACACGATGGAGGTCTGGAGAGTCCATATCGCTCTGCAGGTATCCTATCAATCAATCGTAATCATCAGATATCTGAAAAAGGGTAACGATACAGGGGAAAAGGAAGAGGAAATAGAAGCGACCTACCCAAATTGAATACTCAGTATACGACTACCGTTCATACACCTGGTTCTCGTAACCTGACCAGTACTTCTTGCTTTTCGTGTTGTTCCATAGGATACTTTGGAGAGACCTGAGTGACGGACCAGCAGGAGAACAACAGAGAATCTACCCACAACGAATGAACCACACCCGTCCAACGTCATCACTCCGGCGTCCTCATCCTCCTCTGTACCCGCTTCGTTTGTTATCCTATGAGCAGCTCTGCCCACTGGTACGCATGTATCGAGCTGTCCACTCGACAGTACCAGGTTTTGCGTAGGCCGCTTTCTCGTCTCCATCGTAGTCTTTGTTGGCTCCAGCAGCCTCAGGCTGAGCGGCCGGCAGGATATCAGGTATTTCGTAAGTCTAATTCAGCCGTGCTTGTTCGATGAGGATGAACGAGGCCCCCGCTGTCAAATCCGCCGCGTCCTGGGATTCGGGGAGGGGGCGTGGCCTTAGACGCCTCGAACGGGTCCTGACGCTTCGTGCTTCCCTGGATACACTGTTGCGTGCTGTATGATTCCGTAGAGATGTCCATACAAAGGAGAAGTCATTGCCGAGTTTACGTCGGAGGTTGGAGAGGAGGAGCGGGAGGAGAGTCGAAGAGCGCAGAAGCATCTTTTGACTGGCTTGCAGCCTTCGGCTCCGAGACGGGTGTGATAAGGCTATCTATCTTGACGTTCAGTTGAGTAGCGTACTTTTGAGTAGTCGACCTTGAGAGGAAGGAGGTGACGGTGGTTGGGTGAGCTTGATGTATCCTGGTGGGTAGCCGACGTTGGATGGGCAGCCTTGATTAGGATGCACGCCCTTGGTGTGATGCGGGATTTGAGAAGAGGTGGTTGACGCGGGAGGCTGTGGAGGGGCTCTAGATAGGTTAGCCAAGGAGGAAATAGGACGCATCGGAAGAGGGACTGGACAAAAGTAACAGAGTGGCACGGCCAATCGAAGTAGAGAGGAGAGGGTGAGAGGGTGAGAGATGGCTAGACTCACTCGCACTCATCTTGAAAAACAGCTTCCATCCAAGCCATCGTCCAGAAGCAGCTGCAGCAGTTTGCGATGGGACCTCTCCACAGGCTTAGCGTCATTCCGGCTCACCACCTTGAGCCCGAGCCCTGACCGAATGCTCTTCAAGCTGACACCTTTCCATCAGGTTCTTTGTGTATGACTCCCGGAACAACCACGACACTCCCATTTCACCCATCCAAATGGCCGGATAAAGGCAGGTGGGAGGGCGGGGGAGCGTACAGGGTCACTTTGTCGAGGGCGGAGTTGTTGACTAAAGTCGTCTGAGGCTACTTTTTCGCTGGGACTGTGGGCGAGGTGTAGAGAAGGATCTAGAGGTCGGCCGGGGCCATAGCTTGCCTATCATCATTGTGGAAGCCGAGAGTGGCAGAGCAATGCTGCCTCAATCGGTTGACTCGAGTTTCTCACGATTTGATCAGGCACCCGCATTTGGAGTACAGCATGCCCGGGCGGATTCGATGCTCTGGTCGTCCAAGGCTCTTAGGTAGGTAGCATGAAAGAATTCCTCATAATGGGGAGTTACCCCTTGAGAATACATTGGCCCCAGGCTCTTATCGCATCTTGATCTCCAAGGCCATTGCATCCGCTCCCTCCTCTTGTCATAAAGTTCACCATAATCGTCATTCCAGACTAGTGCAAGATATGGAGCGTGTCTAGCATCAGCTTGATTGGCATCCGAAATTGTACACACACTCGTATCTGGCGGTATACGTGACGAAGGCTAAAAGTCGTAGGTCGGTCCCAAAGATAGTAGGCTGCCTCATATCTCGTTGAAAGGGCCGTGGAGTGGTGGACCACAAACAAATGATCAATGAGTTTTTTCCTTCAACTCGGCAGCAACGCGAATTTATTTAACGTTGGCACAGTAAAGACTGGCGTCTATACTTAAGCACGATAAGATACAGGTGCCTTAAACTCTACCTCCCCCACTCCCAATGGAAAGAATCTGTCGCGCAGTAGGTGCCACCGGTCTGGAGTCTTCCAATTTGCGGCCCCGAGTGCCTCGGCTACTCCACCTCTGATACGTCTGCAACTTGGTCGGCATCGAGTGTACCAGCGACACTACGAAGAAACACGAGTCAGAAGGGATTATAAACTTGGGACGATGGCACTCACCATCGTATGAACGCTACAAAAGATGTAGTCGATGGAAACCTTATCGCTCATCCAGCCGTCTCTGTCTTTGAGATAGCACTGCATCCACCAGGCTACATCACAAGACAAAATAATATCATCCAGGCTACTCAAGTTCTTGGAAGTGAAGACATTGGAAACGGTATTATCCGAAAAGAAATTGTCGAAGAAAACGTTCTTTTCTAATCGAGTGAGAGAACGCTCTGGGCCTCTGCCTACAAAAAATGTTCAGCACAGCAAAGGAGACAGGTAGGCACTTACTCTTCCAAAGGTGTAAGTAACGGTTTGTCAAAAATTCTGACACCACCTTCGGTTCTACGTACAGGTCTCCAGACCTCGATCTCTCCTGCAGGAAATCCACTAGAGACTTGTGATACAAGCGATACGGCGAGCCGNTAATCTCCCATGAGAGGGACAGAAACCAGCGAATTGAGATTTCTGAACACATGGAACGTTTGACCGGGATACGACTCCAGAAACGAGCGAACCAACATTGCTTGCTCTGGGATTCGGATGCCGCCACTGTTAATCACATAATCCCCGCCCAGGAATCGTTCGCGGAAAATTAAGTCGAGCCAAAGAACAGTGAAGTGTGGATCCGGACTGGAGTTGAGGATGTGGGTGTACAGTGCGTCCAGAGGTGCGAGGGGATTAATGGTGGAGGCCTTGATACCAGGCAGTCGTAGAACCTGCTCCAAGAGTTCGTCAGGATCCCTTGTGGATCCTTCCATAAACCGCCCTACCGTCGCTACGTAGATAAATTGTCCGGAAGCATTGGCGACGAGCGTTTGTGGTATACTTTTGCCGGGCCACGAAGATGGGAGGTTACATCGACGTCGAATATTGGCAAACTTGCTTTCGAGGAACAATGCCATGTCGGCGTCCGGGTTGTACCTCTCGTCGAGGAACAAAACCCTGGTCATGGAGTTTGCAACATCGGCGAAAAACTGCTTGATGGCGTGCTCGGGACGACTAGCAATGACAATACAGAAGGGAAAATCGGGATCGCTTGCAGCCTTCTTCAATACGGAGAGGATCTCAACTTGATCGTCCTCTTTGGATCGGACAGGCACTATATCATGATATTGATCGGCCTCGCATTCGTCAAGACCATCTATCATGATAACCTTCGGCCACTCCGGCAATGGTGGGTGATTTCGACACGCTCGCAAGGGCCGCAAGATCAGCTGGTCGAGCTGCACCTCGAGCTTTTGTTCAAAGACCGCTGGATTGCGTTCGATAGTGCAGAGGATCTGTTCCGCAACTTGGCGCAGGGCGTCGTGCTGAACGAGTTGGTAGGCCAGTGTAGGGATGAAACATCGCTTTGAGCGCCTATCGGGTGATCCAGAGAAGGACGAGAAGAAGAAAGTTGCGCCGAGGGTGCCCTTTCCCTGGCAGGTGTCGGCGACGGAGCCCATGATGGCGGTCTTTCCTGAGCCTGCTGGACCCGTTACCCACATAATCTTCTTGGGTGCATCGTCACTATCTCCATGACATATCCAGCTAACAACTTCGTCCTGCACCGCAACCCTGGTTTCCGGGTGGCACTTTGGTGCATCGCAGCGTTCGGCAGAGTCGTGCAACACTCCAGCTGAGATGTGGTCTCGCAACTCTGTCGATAAAGCGAGAGTCAGCTCTGAGCTGAGCACCACTACCCTCATTCGAAGTAACTCACTCTCAATCAAACTCTTGGGAGGGCGTTCACCATAATGGTGGTAATTCTTCGCGTAGATATTTGTGTCTCCTTCTATGTTGAAGTTGCTGGCGTTTTTGAAATGGGAAGGCATTGTGCTGAGCATGTGAGTGGGTGAGATGCAAATCGCACTAGCTATCGTCATTTCACTCAGACGCAATATCCAAAATGAGCCCAGAAACCTGTGTTAGCGGAGTTCACACGACTGTCATAGGATCTAGGCGCCTATCAATAACAACTGAAGTAAAGTCGGAGGGAACGCAAGGCCCCATCGTCTTGCTTGCCATCTGGTACTCATTTTTACGTGCTGGTTGTGCTATGATAACTGCGAATACATCTGCACGCCCCCTGTCGCGACCAAGGCTATCTCACTTGGAGGCCTGTGCAGCATTATACCGCAAATGGTCATGGTGAGATGGAGGAGGCTGCGTCGGTTTTGGTGTACAACTAGTGGCCGCGCTGGAAGGAATTCGAAAGCGTGAAGGAGAGTCTATCAAGTGATCAACCAATGCAGAATTTCCACCTTCCATGCGTGATGTTCCATACGCGAGGTGCGTAGGACTGATCAATTATAAATACCTCTAGATGCAGCACTAATTGTGTCCTTCGGATAGCCAAAAAATCCGGGCTAGGCTCGAGTTATTGACGCTCATGCGATGTGGCATGCGGCTACCGTGCCTGCAGCGTATCTCTGGTACCAGGTTTTGGTCCATGATGCGTTGGATGGGGGTTGGAAGGAGTTGGGGGTGATTCCGGTGTAGTTGTAGTATAACTATTATCATGGCGCACTCGATGGAATTCAGACATTGGTCTAGTACTACCCAGTGAGTTCATACATTCATTCGTGCACCATGAACCTATATATTGAGAACGTGACAACTCATCCCGAATGCATTCCCTTCCTCTCGCTCCCCAAACTCCGAGCGCCTCCAAAGCCCAGCGGGTCGTGTCCTATGATGGGCTCGTTCAGCTTCAGGCCCATTGATTCTAACTCTTTGACGTCTAAATGAAGCTCCAAAACTGAGTTCACATTACGCAAAATCGGACATACTTGATATCTAGGCGTCTGTTTGCGACAAAGGCAGAAAGATGGTGGCAGGTCGGTCCAAAGGATAGCTGTCTGTCAAGGTCATATGTCGTTGACATCTGATAATTGTGGCTGGTTAGGGAAGCACCATACTAGTCTAGTCTCCCAGCCCAAACACGACAAAATCACTGTCTCCACATTCGAAACCCTGCATTGCGCTCTTTCAAGTGAAGAAACCTGTGGCGTAATAGATGCCACCTGTTTGGAATCTCATGATCGGTTGCCTCGCCAAAGGCCTTGATCAATCCGCTTCTGACATGCTTGCAACTTGGGCGGCATCGGGTATACCAACAACACTGCGAGGAAAAAGTCTGAGCCTCCGGGGAATCAAAGACTCAGATAATTTCACCCACCGTTGTATGGATGATGCAAAAGATGTAGTTAATAATGACCGCACCCAGGCTGTACCGCTGTGCACCTTCCAAATAACCATCCACCCACCAGGCTACATCACAGGACAAAATCGTTGTGTCCAGGCGAGTCCACTCCTTGGCAGACTCAGAAAACACATTTGAAACAATACCGCGCAAAAAGAACCTGTCAAAGAAAACCTTCCTTTCCTGTGGAGTGAGAGACCGTGCTGGGCCTCTGCCTACAAGATATGTTTCAGCACAGTACCAAAGGAGACAGATCAACCCTTACTCTTCCAAAGGTGTAAGTAACGGTCGACCAGGTGTTCCGACACCGCCTTCAGCTCTACATACAGGTTTCCAGACCTGGATCTCTCCTCCAGAAAGTCCACCAGCGACTTGTGGTACAAGCAATATGGTGAGTTGTGATCTTCCATAGAAGGGATAGAAACTAATGAGTTGAGATTTCCGAACGTATGTGATGTCTGGCCGGGATATGATTCCAGATATAAGCGAACAAATGTTGCTGGCGGTGGAGATGGGATGGAAATAGAGGGTATTAGTCTTGAGAAGCATTTTTCACGGAAAATCAGATTGAGCCAGAGAACACTGAGGCGCGGGTCCGGACTGGAGTTTAGAATATGCGTGTAGAGTGCGTCTAGAGGTGCGAGTGGATTAGTGGAGGCCTTGATCCCGGGTAGCTGTAGAACCTGATTTAACAGTTGGTCAGGATCCCCGGCGGATCCTTCCATGAATCGGCCTACGGTCGCTACGTAAATGAACTGTCCGGATGCGTTGGCGATCACAGTCTGCCTTATGTCCTTGCTTGGCCACGATGAAGAGAGGTGACATCGACGCCGAATGCTGGCAAACTTGCTCTCAAGGAACAGCCCCATGTCAGCGTCTGGGTTGTACTTCTCGTCGAGGAATAATTCCCTCGTTACGGAGTGCGCAACATTGGTGAAAAACTCCTTGATGGCGTGTTCGGGACGACTGGCTACGACGATACGGAAGGGAAAGTCAGGATCGCTGGCGGCCTTCTTCAACACATAGAGAATTTCGGTCTGATCCTCCTCTTTCGATCGAAGATTTGCGTCGCTTCGAGCCATATCGTGGTATTGGTCCGCCTCGCATTCGTCGAGACCATCGATGAGGATGACCTTAGGCCATTCCAGCAGTTGTGGCTGATCCCGACACGCTCGCAACGGTTTCAATATCAACTGATCGAGCTGTACATCCAGCGTTTGCTCGAAAATTGCTGGATTGCGTTCGACGGTGGAGAGGATCTGTTCTGCGACTTGATCCATGGCATTGTGCTGAACGAGTTGATATGCCAGCGTGGACACAAAACATCGCTTTGAGCGCCTATCGACTGAGCCGGAGAATGACGAGAAGAAAAAGCTAGCACCCAGGGTGCCCTTCCCCTGGCATGTGTTAGCGACTGAGCCCATGATCGCCGTCTTCCCTGAGCCTGCAGGCCCCGTCACCCACATGACCTGCTTGGGCTCATCGTCGCTATCTCCATCGCATATCCAACAACCTCGCCCTGCACCGCAACTCGAGTTTCTGGGTGGCATTTCGGTGCGTCGTAGCGTTCGTAGGAGTTATGTAGTGCACCAGCTGCGATGTGCTCTCGTAGCTCTGCCATCGTTGAAAACCTAGGTCAGTTCTAGAACATCCTTCCCCCTGTTCAAGTCACTCACTCTCAATAGAGCTCTTCGAATTTGACATGTCGTAGTTGTTGGTTACTATGTCTCGCCCAACTGTGAAATTACGAGCATTTTTAAAAATCGACGCCATCCTGCTGAGTGAATCGAGGGCTAGAGGGAGGGAAGAATGGAACACGTGTTGTAAAGGTCGCAGTCACATCGGATCTTATGCTCTGTTTGAGGCGGAAAGCACGTGTTGGCGGGGCTCGCAGGAATGCATAGCATCTGGGCATCTACGGATGTGAGGCCTTCATTTCCTACTTGACGTCCGTAATTCAGGTTGGCTCCTGAGTCTGATCCAAAATACACTGCTGGCTAAGAATTGAGCAACTCAAAGGACTCGGTGCTGCCTCTTCAATATGGTCAAGTATCACGATGGACGCGCTTTTCTTGATGAGATGAGCTATGTGCTATGTGATAGGTGTGGCACCATCAAACCTGGGGAAGAGATGAAGATGACACTGTAAGCCGTAGCAAGTCTAGCCTTTCATCGTACCCCCGAAAACGTGCCGCCAAGTTGTCCTTGCCGCAGGTGCGCTATTAAATGACATAAGTCGGCAAGAAGATCGAGAGACGCACATTGAATAGTGATGGGCCTCCGTCTAAGGCGCTTATTTGGTGTGGTATGTGGCCTGTTGTTGCTGCTCAAGCTGACAACGCCGCAGAGTATCATCACTCTTCAAAGGCTCGATTACCACTTCCCCAGAAATTTTGAGTGGCACATGAGATGTTGCAGCATCGGGAAGCATGAAATGTACAAGAGTGCCGCCTGAGTGCCACCGAGGCCGGGAACGCTCTTAGCGCTGTCTGAATACTGCGCCTAGGGAACTAGATTTGGTTCCGGATGCGTTGGATTATGATTGATGAGCAGCTGGTCAAAGTTTGTGAGGATTCAAACGAAGTAGTGGTAATGATATTATTAACATCATTGTTTAGAAACCTGGATAATAATGTACATAAGTCGTGCGGAGAGATCTTCGATACCAACTACCCACATAAAACATTTCAGAGATCCGTGCGTCACAGCTCATCCCGAGTCCACCCCCTTCTCCTGCTCCCCGAGTTCCAAGAGCCACCAATACCTCTCTCTCATTCCCCCACCCCTCCACTCCATCACTCATCTTGAACACCACTTCTACGTCCCCATTCGCAGCTAGCGACTGCTCATGCTTGACTGCAAGTGAGAAGATGAAGAGAAAAGGGAGAAAGCGCATACCTCATTCTTACGATCACTATTTCAATTCTTAATAAAATGCGTTGTCTCCCCTCTTCGTCTTATCAATTCAGGCACGTCGTGCATAGCTTCAGACGAGTTCACCTCTTGATCACCTGCAAACACGTTCATCAGCCTCTGCTACCACCGCAGACGACAAAACGGATTAAAAAAGAAAGGATTAAAAAGACAGTTGAGACCAACGACGCGTTAGTCTGCGCGACGCAACCATCGTAGAGTCACGGAAATAGGGAGAGAGAGCGAAACCACGAAAAAGACAGAGAGCCTATCGGAACCTCAACTCACCTTTATCCTCCCCAGCCTAACTTCTGTCTCGATTCCTCGCTTCCATGAGCCGTTTTGTCCCTGAAAAAATTGAATGGGGCGTTCATAGCTCGCACGTAGAGGTGTACTGGAATATTCTTGCGTTGGCTGCAAATTAGTCGTCTGTCAAGGAGAATGGCATAATACATATCAATAAAATATGAAGGGAGATTAGATGGAATCGAATGAGTGAGGAAAGGGCGTACGTACATGAATCCTCGACGCGTTCTCAGGGCGCACGTCATCTGTGATCCACTCTTTGCCAGAGACGTTGTACATGGGCGTCGGAATTGAAATACTAAAAACAACAGATTGGTAACATCGTCAGCTCCAAGCCTATAGCACCCAACACGTAAAGCGAAACAAACCTCCTCTCATCCCTCTCCCAACCCCCCTCGGGGCCGATACTACAATCCACATAGCTTCCTAAGCCAACTGCCTATCCTCGTGGCATGCTAGTCCAGAGACATTCTTGAGTACGGCTTTGGGGATGAGGGGATCAGCGAGTGCGCCGACCATGATGTTCGTTTCGTCCTGTTTACAGGGAGAACTAGAGAGTAGAGAGTAATATGAGTAAGGTGGTGGTGGTGGGGAAAGGAGGAGACGGACTGCACTCGCCTGTTGGCAATTTCGTAGAATACTCCGAGCCATCCCTGGAACCTGGAGAGCACGTATCACGCTGTATGTATCCTAAAAACACCACGACTGTTAGTTACCCATAAGGCGGTGAGAAGGAAAAGAAGAGAGAGGAAACAACCTACCGAAATAGAATATCCGGTATACGATTGCCCATCATGCACTCAATTATCGTACCCTGACCAGGAGCAGTTGGCTTCGCGCTGTTCGCTCGAGTACTGATAGAACCAAACATCCACATGAGAATTCGAAGGTAGGAGGGCAAGGATGATCTTACCCGCAACGAATGAGCCACACCTGCTCCACCACCTCAGCCTCCTCATCCCCCTCTCCACCGCCTTTAATCTCGATCCTATCGAGCAACTTTGCCCACTCGGTCCGCACACGTCGAGGTGTCCATTTGAGGGTGCCAGGTTTTGTGTCTGCCGCTTTCTAGCTGCCTCTTGGTGGCGATTTGAGCAGCCTC
>SDEE01000751.1:0-23241 GCA_004126415.1 Candolleomyces aberdarensis
AAACGCTAAGAGTGTAAGTAAAACGCACACGCTGGGCGGATATTTTGTCTGATTCTTATGTTTCAGTTATCCTCCTGTTGCTTTCATATCGAGGGAGTGAGTGAGTCGGCTTTGTCTGATGTCATTTGGTGACACCCGGTTTTAGAGCGGCAAGCGACGCAATCCTACCATTCCAGAAACCCATAAAATCGACAGAGGGGGAGTCGCTGGACAGCATTTTTGTTCCCAAAGGTTCGAGAATCATGTGTTCCCTCTCGAAATGCAACACCGATCCAGACATTTGGGGTCCCGATGCGCATGAATGGAAACCTGAGCGATGGCTGGCCCCCCTTCCAAACAGTGTACAAGAAGCTCACGTCCCAGGAGTTTACTCCCATCTGTGAGTGCTTTAACCTATTCATAGTACCCATAGCCGTCCTGAAAATCCTATTCTCCCTTCATCAATAGAATGACCTTCGCTGGCGGCAGTCGTGCTTGCATCGGATTCAAGGTCGCTCAACTGGAAATGAGTACGTGATACATATAAGATTTCCCGAGCTAGAGACTGATAAATTTTGAAACCAGAGGTCGTCCTGTCGGTTCTTCTTCAAACCTTCAGGCTCGCTCCCGGCGATAAGAAGATCATCTGGGAGTGGAATACCGTCGCACAACCCACCACAGAGGACGCCAAGATCACGGCCAATGGTACGAGGGAACTTCAACTGCCGCTGAAATTCAGCCTGGTGTAGTCATGATCACTCTGTTTCTCAAACCGAATCTCCTTGCCTCCGAAGTTAGATGTCGTCTTAGTATTATGAACCTGTCTTTTTTGGATCATCTATCATCTCAGGTCGAAGAAACAGCGCTCCAAGAGAGCTTCGAACGTAGAAAAGACTGCCGACCTGGGAGATTATTTCACAAGGGTTTCAGCACCGTCCCAAGAGTACCAGAACGCGAAATCCTTCTCAAGCTAGCCGTGTTCGACCGCCGTCAATCCTAGCGGCTACCCCGTGCTCCTCTTCGAGGGACTTGAAACGGCGCCCTTTGTCTTCATTCTGAGATTAAAAAGTGCCAGCAACCCAGGATCGAGCTTTGGCGGGGATTTTGAGAGATTCGAGTCTGGAGACGCAGAATGAGAGGACATGGTTATGGTCAGAGATTATTTTCAATATTATGAATTTTAGATAACATCAAAACTTCTCCAATTTTATTATTTCCGTCAATTTCTCTCCTCGTCCTCGACAATGTCCTCGACCACGACCACTAGGCGAATCGTAGAGCTTATCTCCGGTCCAGGTCCTTGCAGTCGCAGTATCGTTCAACACATACACCATATGGTCTGAAAATTCAGGAAGTAATGTGCAGCCCCTCATCGATGCGCTCAACACCTCTGCTCTTCCGGGGCGCCCAAAAACTTTGGTTCAACATCCCCATTGCATACCTTGCACTTTAACCGTATTTGACGAGCAACTCTGGAAAGACAATGGGAGACTACGACTGGGAGGTCGCGAAAATCGTGTCCAGTCAAGGAGAAGCTGGATCTCATGATCATGGTGTTGGCAGGTTGCGTGCACATTCTGAGCGAGAGGTTCCTAGAACTTGCGGATGGGAGGAAAGGGTTGAAGGGGGATGATGGTGTTGAGACTACCCATGTCATCCCAGTGACCAGCTGCATCCCGGCGCGTTCGATGATGCGCATGCTATTGAAATTCCAAGAGGGAGAAATATTGCAAGGTGGGCCGTGATGTGATGGTTCACCGTGTCGTGAAGTGGACTAAGACGAGCCTGGCATGCCAGTTCGCGGAGTCCCAATTGAAAAGGTGAACCGATCGAATCGTTCGAAGAAACTGCACCAGGTGGAGCACGAGACTATGGTGGAGGCAGCGGCAAAGGTTGGAAGACCGAACAACCCGTGCAGGTGAGCTATTGTAAAGCCTCGAGGTTTGATCTCACATATGTTCGACTAACATGGTATTGCATTTTAAGTGGGGGGTGTTCTGTGATCAGGTACGTCCCGCTTTTTTGTCGGCTTGCACACGCCTTGACGTCCATTCTAGACCTCTAGATCTAATATAACAATTATCTGTATGTTATGCGCAAATAGTGAGTGGGATCGTAAACCGCGCAGACCGAAGAAGTGCAACAGCGAGCCACGATCTGAGAGGAGAATTTTACAGCACAATTAGGAAGAGTCAAGAACGTTGGCCCGTTCATCAAATCGGCCCACCATGATGAACGTCAATTCAATTCATTCCAAACCAGACTTGACACCTTTCGACTAACCACTATTGAATTGACCTTTTGAATTGACTGTGTCAGTGTCGGAGGTGATGTGGGTCTCATTACAGGCTATAAGAGAACGCGCATTACAACTTGAAGAATCCTCATCCAGTTGGGACTCGTATACGCGGGCTGCGAGATGATCCTTGCTGCCATCCAGGTGACGCTGATCTTCCTCGGATCTTGGTTTGTATGGCGTTTATCCAAGCGCCTTTTGACCAAGAATCCTTGGGAGGCCGTTCGTGGGCCTGCACCCGAATCATGGCTAACAGGCGGGTGGTTCTAATGCTGACTCTGTACTGAGTGCTGACGCCTAAGTAACCAGGGAATATAATGAACCTGTTGGGCAATGACGCAGCAGAGTACCATGAAAAATTGGCTCGCGAATGTCAGTTTGATTCCAGGCCTGCATAATACTGAACCTCATCTCTCATTATGGTTTCCAGATGGAAGAGTGTTCAAGTTCACCGGCCTTTTCAAAGTGAGCGACGGATCAATGCTCTCGTGGCTCAAAGGAAGGGCCCTAACCAACCTTACAGGAAAGGATGCTCTATGTTTCCGACCCGAAAGCTCTCTATTACATTTTCATCAAGGTATGCGTTCATCTGCTTACAAAGGCTCACGACAGTGACTTACGCACTCTATCATGGGTAGGATGTCAATTCTTACGACGAAACCACCGATTTCCAGATGTGAGTACATTGGCTATTCCTGTCTCGTGCCCCTTACCTGAGGAACTCTGGCTTACTCATTTCCGGACAGGATCGTACAGAAAGTATTTGGGATGGGCTTATTCAGCACCCAGGGCAAGTTTTCACTAGAGTTGTCGCTTAATCCTATTGATGGCCCTCTAGGAGAGCATCACCGTAAACAGAGGAAGCTCCTGAACCCAGTCTTTGCTCTTGCACATTTGAAAGGCATGGGTACGTCGTCAGATACTCCCATCTCGCCTCAGCATGAGGAAACCTTGCTGAGATGGCAATGAAAACAGTTCCAACCCTCTATGAAGTCGCAAACAAGGTAAGATGTGACCCTACTCTACGTTCGGTCTTGTCGCTGATCCGATGTTGCAGACGCGGAGTGCCCTCTTGCTGAAGGTTAATCAAAACGCTGGCGAAAAAGAGGTGAAGTCGACCTCTCCCAACCTGTCCGAAGCTGACACCTGAATCACCTCAATGCGCTTAGGTTGAAGTTGGTTCGTGGATGACCCGAACAATTCTGGAATTCACTGGACAAAGTGGCTTTGGATACTCGTTTGATCCTCTGACGGAGGGCTCCGAGGAGCATCCTTACGCCACAAGTCTCAAGGGTTTTATGTACGTCTCCTTTGCTCTCCACAAAATTGTCGACGGTCTGAGCCGTGGAGAACAGCGGCGCTGTGAACTATCCCCCCGTAATGGCCGCCCGATTACTACTCCTTCCCTACTCAGGCTTTTTATCGCCAAAAATTCAGAGGGCTATTATCGACTTCCTACCATGGAAGCAAATGCACCGGATTAGGGATATGGTTGACATCATGCACAACACTTCTCTGGATATCTTTGAAGCGACAAAGCGGTCAGCGAATGAGGGCGAAGGACGGAAAGATATCATGAGTGTCCTCTGTACGTTACTGGCATTGACTTCCTGCTTTCCACTTCTTGATGCTGATCAACCTGTGCTGGACTCTAGTCAAGGCTAATAACGCTGCGTCAGACCAGGACAGAATCCCAGAGAGCGAGCTAGTGGCCCAAGTATCGTATGTTTTATCTTTCAATGCCTCGCCTCAGTGACTTAGAAGCTCGAACGCTCATCGCTACTGGCTCGCACAGGACCATCACATTTGCTGCCATGGACACAACTTCGAACGCAATGGCACGAATTCTTTTTATCCTCGGTCAGCATCCAGAGGTGCAAGAAAAATTACGGGCTGAGCTGCGCGACGCTTTCAAAGGCCAGGAGGAACTGGACCACGATACTCTGGCCTCATTGCCGTACCTGGACGCAGTTGTAAAGGAGAGTATGAGAGTGTAAGTGGCCTTCGCGCGTGAGTCGGGCCTCTTGTCTGATTCTCATTTATCCAGCTATCCGCCTCTTCCCTTTATATCCAGGGAGTAAGTGAATGGAGTCGAACCTTGAGTATTTTGTTGTTAAAGATTCCTTGCTTCAGGGCGACACGCGACGCAAACCTTCCATTACAGAAACCGGTCATTTCGGAAGAGGGTAAACCAGTAGACAGCGTATTTGTCCCCAAGGGATCGAGGCTGATAATCTCCCTCTTGAATTGCAACACCGATCCGGATATCTGGGGCCCCGATGCGCGTGAATGGAAACCCGAACGATGGCTGGCACCCCTTCCAAGCAGCGTACAAGAAGCTCGCGTCCCAGGGGTTTACTCTAATCTGTGAGTGCTTCGACGTATCTGTGTACGAATCGATAGACCTATTTGGGCTGAGATGACCATACCCACTTCCGCTTTTTTCTGTAGGATGACCTTCTCTGGTGGCGGTCGATCCTGCATCGGATTCAAGGTATCTGAGCTGGAAATGAGTACGTGTCGGTCACATTTGACCCATAAAAATCCCTGGACTAGTGGCTGATAAYAGATTTGAATGCAGAAGTCCTCCTGTCGGTCCTTCTTCAAACTTTCAGGTTCGCCCCCAGCGATAAGAAGATCATCTGGGAGTGGAATAGCGTGGTTCAGCCTACCACAGAGGACGCCGAGATCACTGCCAATGGTACCAAGGTACTCCAGCTGCCACTGAAAGTGAGCCTGGCGTAGGGATTTACAGTAAAAATTCTTCCTTTTCGATGAGACAGATGGTACATGTATTACGAGTTATGCGATTGTGGATGATTATATATTTTGTAGCAACGACATTGCCCTCTCTTTGCTGGGTATACCGGGTCGAAGAAATAACGTTCCGACGGGAAACGGTGTGCTTGGATCCATTCTCAGTCACGTCTTTGTAGTGACCATCTCCATCAAATTCATTCGTCAGATCGAAGACAAGGAAGGTGGCGGAGGTTGGAAATCGCAAAGGTATTTTCGGCCGAGAGGGATCGACCGAAAGGATGCGAGTTCAAGGTTCATTCCATTTGACCCCAGCAAACTGTAAGCCTTTAGGCGGGTTTTCTAGCCACCCAAAGTCTTTGGCATAGTCACCTGCAAATTTCTGAAAAGGCCACCAAAGACGCCCATGCACTTGTCGCCACATGAAGCAATCGCTGAAGGGAATGGAGCACTGTTTCTCTCTGAGACTCCAGGATGGCCGCTCTGGGCCGAAGAAATACAGCATCTCTTTCTCAAAGGTGCTTTGGTTTTTCACCTCGCTACTATACCACTTCTGCAGGCGATGGAGCCAATTGGATCAACTTTATCTTCCCTGCCAGACCACGAATCCGACGGCGCTCAATGCCTGCGAAGTGCTCATGCAAGCTATCAAAGGATTCTGGGAATGCGCAAGTGAGTGATATTCAGGGTGATTCATGCCGTAAAAGACAGAGTTCTCTTCGAAATCCTCAGAACGTATCGGCCAAACGAGGTTTTGATCCGAGTGTCCAACGGATCAGAGGTATGACGACACAAACTTATACAAAGGTTGAACGGGTGTATTTATTCGCTGAATTCGGTTCCCTCGCCTCCTTGACGCGACACACCCTCCTCCCAGTAAGTACCACCCACAGACACGAACTCATATCCTAATCGCCTCGCCGTTCCCAGTCAAACCGCCCTTGCGAAACCTTACACGTGTCGCGACGCGATGCAGGACTCGGTAGCCTCTCTCTCATTCTGCGATTTCAGCGACTCGACGACGGAGGGCAGCATGACTGTCTCCAGGCGAGATAACTGCCCCGCTGCGCCGTCTGACTGCGTCCCTGTCTCCACAATTCGCAGCCCTTTACTCCAAGGGATTGCGCCACGCCTTGACGTCGACTGGTCAGATTCCCCGCCGCTCTCAGTTGGTCTTCTCAGCTTTCCCGGCGTGAACGCTCCTGACAAGATCGTGACGCTATAGATTTCGTTGAGATTCTCGGGAATCTTCTCCGAGGCCGATATCGATGCAGACACAACCCGCCAAACACACCAGAGTCGTTCGGTCAGCCTTGATATGAGCTATGACATCCAAGTGAGTTATTGCCCATGCTGCCTCCATCGCCTTTTGTTAACCAATATACCAGACCTTTCCTAATCTGAGGGATGTTGTTCCAGATTTTGGAAACGACAGCGATATATCGGTAAACCCCTTCTTCTATCAATTTTGAGTTGAGCTGACGAGRACTAGGAGGTGGTGCTTATGTCCCAGAAGCTTCCGGCTACTTTATCCACGATACCTGAGGTTGTTGAACCAAGCCCAGTTCTCACTGTACGCATGCCTTTTTCTCTTTCCCTACCGAGCATCTCATCCTAGCATCAGTATACGACCAGCCTATCTGACTTCGACGTCTTGAGTCTCGGAACCACAACAGAAACCGGAACGAGTGTGATGTTATGCAAAAGGAAGAAAACGGGCAAGATCTACACCATTCGATGTCGCCGTGACCACTATCCCTGGACGGAGCAAGACATTCTGGAGACCCTAAGAGATCTCGGTGCACCGTTTCTTCCTCACCTGCGGTCGTTGTTCAGAGAGAACGGGCGTGTTCACCTCGTTCTCGTACGTCTTCCCACTCCTTCAATCCGATCCACTCTTTTCACCTCTCAGCTTAGGACCACTTTCCCAGTGGTAGCTTACGCGACCTTGTCGACAGGACTGGTACCCTCACCTCTCAACGAGTCATGTTCTACGCATCGGAGATCGTGAGCAAAGCGATTTTATGCCCGCTCGACCACTCATTAACGCCATGGATATTAGATTGTCGGCATTTCGAACCTCCACTCAATTGGGGTCATGCATCGTAACATCAATCCAGATGATATTTTATTTGACCAGTCGGGGCATGTGGTCATTAGCAATTTCGAATTCGCCGAGTTTGTTGCAACGTCCGGATTGAACACTGGTGCTATTTCTTGTGAATTTTTGATGTATCCTAGGGCCCAGTGCTACCAGGCTCCCGAGATACTGCTGGGCTGGGCTCATGACTCAGTTGTAGATTGCTGGGGATTCGGGATGGTTTTGTACTTCATGTTTTTCGGCAAAGTAAGTTGCATTCTCAGTCTTCTGCCCGGAGCATGAGGGCTGAAGTTTACTGTAGCATCCGTTCAAGATTGGAGCTGGACCTGAAGGATCCGAGGACTTGCAAGCGAGGATCATCGAAGGAACCCTCTCGCCTGATTCGTTGCGTTTGATTCACCCTCAGACTAGGGATTTGATTTTGAAGGTGTGTGATGAACTGGGATCTCTCTCGATCCAGACGCTCATCAGAGATTTGGTCTAGTGTATCGAGCGCAACCCTCGTATCCGTCTGACCCTTGATTATATCAAGCGTCACCCTTTCTTCGCAAATGTGTTCGTATGCTCCGTTCGCCGTCTAAACTTTCTCTCACCATCCAATCACACAGGTCTTGGGCCAAGGTTGCAGATCGATTAGTTGAAGGTGATATCTCCTCATACATATGGTATTCTGTGAAATTGACTCGGGAGTTAGTACCGCCTTTGCCCGGATCCTTTGAGCGTCATGCAGGTCGCGATGCTCGGAGTGGGATGGCTTACAGCCCGGCTTCGCCATCTTCAAACCCTCTTGGCGTCATTCAACTTGCTCCAGTACAGGTTCAGCCTCTTAGGATCGAGAAGAAGGCATCTAGATCCCCTATCACGGTTCCTCGAGAAGCCGAGGAATCTCCTTTTCCCCGACAGCCTACTGAAGGAGGAACTGGGATCCAATCCCCCAAACCTCGAGCCTATAAACCTCTTCTGTCTACTGATACGAATAACGGACTACCGAAAGATGTCCACCCTGTCTCTGGAGCTGAAATCTGGGATATCTTGGACCAAGAGACACAGGCAGCTACGTCCCCCGGTACTGCCCAATCTGGGAAACGTTTCTTGTCCTTATTCAAACCCAAGAAGTCGCGGAACCACAGAGGCGTCACCACCAGCGCCTCTAACTCGAATAATCATCGTGTTTCGTCGATCTACCCAAGGAACAGGCTATTTTCGAACTTTAGCACTGCGTCCTTTTCTTGGAAGAAGCCCAGGCATTCGGCTGGTCACGGTACCGGGAGCACGCCGAACGTTGCGATTTCGTACAGTCGACCTGAATCTTTGGATTTGCCTGTCGGGTTGGAGCAGATTGGGAGTGGGATCGGGTTTTCGTATAATCTTCCTCCTGCGATACGGTCCAAGGCGTCGATTTGCAGTGCAACACCGAGGTCTTGTCACAACATCTTTGGGACTCGGTTTACGGGCACGTATACTGCGGCGACGACGACGACGGTCGGAGTACCTGCTACTACGATTGCTGCGGATACGACTACGGGTGCCACGGCTACGAGAGCTTTGGGACCTCTGGCTATCAATGGGTTGGCTGGTCCTGATTCCAGTGGGCCGTTTCATCAACTCTTCCAAACTCAGGCTGGTGCTGCGTCTGGTCCTGGTCAACTTTCCCCTCTTTTCCAAGGCGGCGACAACGACAGCGACAATAACCATAATCCTAGATTGCCTCGATCTGGTTTGGCTCGTTCGACTCCCTGGATAGCGTCGACGGAGCAATCTCCTCAGACTTGCAGCACGATGCACCTTGGGACAAAAACTGGCCCGACTATGGCTATGATGACGGCCTCCTCTTCTCCAGAGTCTGATGATGGACCGTTCACTCCGACGGCGGTGGCATGCGAGGAGCCCTGTGGAGGTGTCGGTGGCGCTGGGGATTGTAGCAAGGAGTTCGACCTGAGTGGCGGGACCCTGGAGGGTAAGATGGAACCTGATTTGACGCTGAGGCTGGTGACTCCGCCTGCATTTGCATGAATGTTTTCTTCTGTCAATCGCGTCGTCCGTATACTCTGAGATTCGTGGTATTTTGTATCGTAGAAGATTCTGTGTTGTGTATTGTCGCTTTGTATGATTGTATTATTTAGAACTTTCGGTTATGGATTAGAAATAGAATAAACCAAACCTCCCGGGGAGCTCATGGTTATTGGCTTATCGCTCGACGGGTATGAGATGAGATGCAAAGAGAGAGCGGCATGGGCGGCATAATAATCATTCCTATCGCTGTACATGTGGGTTTGTGGCCGTAGCGAGATATAGTATGCATGGAGAGGGTGAGGAGAACGACGAAGAGTGGTGGGGACGACTTTTCCCAAGCAACGCTTACTCCTGGGCATCCTCGTGCTCGACAGCGGTGATACCCTGTCGCTTCTCGGCAATACGAGCAGCACGACGTTCGCGGGCAGCCTGGGGGCCAGGGTTATACTCAAACCGATATCGAAATGGACATCGGTACATACCTTGTTCTTGACACGGCGAGCCTCCATCTGGTCAGAGAGGATCTTGGTTCGGTTCTTCTCAGCCTTGGCCTTGTGGATGTACTCCATGAGGACACGCTTGTTCTTGAAGACGTTACCCTTCGATTTCTGGTACAGGGAGTGGTAGCTGAGAAAATAGGATAATGTTCAACGAAAGGAGCATAAATCGAGACAAAAAATTTGAACGCACAGATGCTTATCGATCTTTCCAGCTTCTCTGTACTTCTTCAACAGCCTCCTCAGCACTCTCTGCCTCCTCATCCAGATGACCTTGGCAGGCATACGAGCATCTGCGCTACCCTTTCGTTTACCGAGACCGGTGTGGCGACCCTTGCGCTTGGCAGCGAGGAGCTCACGGGTGCGTGCTCGCGAGTGGATGGTGGTGGGCTTGACGATGATACGGCCGTCCTTGATGAGCTTCTTCACATGGGTTCTCGAGTTGGCGTTGCCAATTTCGGCCTGCTCAGCGGGGTCAAGCCAGATTTTTCGCTTTCCAACGCTTGCGACGCTCGCGGCGAGGCGTTTTTGTGATCGTAGGTTGACTGTAAAGAGGGTAGGTGAGTTTGGGTTGGGGAAATGGAAAAAAAGGTTGGGTGGACGCACCCATCTTCGTCGGCTTCTGTGGGTTATAATCCAAGTTCCCAGCACATAATAATAAGATAGACCGTTACAGTGGTTTAGTTAATCGAATTTGGATCGATATCGGCGTCGTCGTCGTTCAGACGAGTTAATGGGATATTTCAGACGAGCGGTAGAGTCGCGGATTTGGGGTCGATTTGGGTAGAAATTTCAGAGATAATGCGTCCAGGATGTCGCTAGCACGTCAGCATCGTCCCAGCAGCGCATATAGACAGCAAAAAGGACTCGCCTTGGTCTTGAGGGTGTCGTCGATGAAGCGCGAGTCAGCGACCACTCAATGTTGTGAGGCTCCCGGAATTATTACGTAACAACAGCCACACTCAAACCTTATCAGCCTTTGGATGTATAGTTCAAGGATTTTTGGAACTCCGCTTGCCGAGCGGCAGGGGCCTTTGCATTTTGTTTCCGGTCTCGACTCGACCATGGTCGTTCTCGAAATCGATTCGGAAGTTTCTGCTAAGTGGTGTTGTTATTTCTGATTTATTTATGATAGCAAGAAACCCTGCTATTGGCCCAAAGATCCTTGGCTCCGAGTGGTGGCCCCGTCGGAACTTGCAGAGGTGTTGCTTGTCAATTGTGTGCGTCATTGGAATGGACTGGCAATGACAAAGGGTTGCTGGACCCTATCCAGCTCTAGGGCATAGAGCTCAGAGCATTCTACGGCACAGTTCCGCGGGCGAATAAATGTGCTTTTTGTCCTCTCGGCTTGAACTTATGGGGTTCGGCATATCCATTCCGAGACGAACCTCGAGGCTGCATTACGAAGTACTGAGCACTTCAGACCGTCTTGGACATCTCTTGGATTCATTCAATTGTTATCACGGCCTCAAAGGCATTCGTTGTATTCATGTTAGTGAATCTCGTATTGTCACTCTTGAGTGTCGTTAATGAAAAACGCTATCTGACAAGTTGTGAGTTGAATACCTCCAAATCACATTAAGTCGCCATGACTGGAAATCCACACTAGTACGGTTCTGTAAAGCCCATCATGTTTGCGCTCTATCCTTCGTTCAGTCGAGTTTTCTTCGAACGTGCGTTAGAATATATCGAGGCCATTCCCAAAAACCGCCTTGATCTATGTTATTTGTGCTCATCGTCGAAGCACATCCTCGTCGACAAGTCGTCGTTCAATGTCCTGATAAGAGTTGAAACTCAGTGAAGAAGTCATTCAAACGCCACCTACGAGATTAATCGCTCTCCAAAGAACGACTTCCCAGAACTTGAGAACACATGTCTTCTCAACTATGAATATCTTGTTACAAATATATCTAGGGCCGCAGGGAAGAAGACACCATTCACTCGTTCACTGGACCTAGCCTAGCCCGAAATATCACGGTGTTTGAGCGCAATTCAGATGAGGTCAAATCGCTTTGGACGGACAAACAGACGCCAGAACATGAGGTGAGCAAAAAGAAGACCGTCGTAACACAAAATGACACACACAACGCCTCGAAGTCGAACGAGAATGAAGGGTATCTTCCTGTCGACTGTCAGACAGAATTGTGGAATTTGAATTAATTCTCGACATATACCGTGACATTTTACATACCTCTTGTGAACATCCGAATCCGTCGCAGACTCGTGCATCAAGGGACCTTCACCCACTCTCACCTAGCTCCATCTCGTGGGCCGACGGATGCCGTTGGAAGATAAGATTTCAAGGTTGAATTATATGCAGCGACCGACTGGGAGAATTATAAACTTCAAGTTTTGTCCGAAATTCTTGGAACTCATTCCAACCTCCCAACTGGGGTGGGCCAACCGGATTCGTTCCAACCCCAAGGTTCTCCCACTGGGGCTCTCGGCTAGACCAGCGTCGTTACCGTGGTCTTTTTCTTACCTCAGGAGCCACGAGCACGAGCGCTGAGTAGGATTGAAATCGAGGGTACGGACTTTGCTGTCTCCGACGGGTTATGTGATCAACCAGCCTGCCTGGAGGTAATACATACCGCATATTGCAACGCCCCTCGAAAGTTTGAGACACGCACCTGGGGATCAGTGGTTTCAACCACTGCGAAACTGAAACGAAAACGGGGTTCAAAATCCGTTCAAACAGGGAGTTGGAGCCCTCGGGAGGCGACTTTAGGAACTGGTGTCCTATCCGGAGAGAAATGAACGGGGATCCCAGGAGGGAGTGAGCTCTTCACCTTTGATCACTTGCTTTCAATTCCGGTTGAGCACATCGATGTGTGTGTTCGACTTTGCTCCATAAGCCTGTCAAAGCAAGGGAATCGTGAGGCTCAGCGCGATTTACGCCATTGAATGGCAATTTCAGCGAAAACATGTTCTCGCCTCGTCATGTCTCTAGGTGGAAGTAATCCATCGATACGACGAAATCCGCTACGCTTGTAAAAATAGAATCCGACATGAGCGATATGGATCGCGGTGGAGAAGCACACATTCACTCACAGAGTCCTTGTTCCTAGGAAATCGGCCACAGTGACTTTCCATGTTTGACTGTGGCGGCATGCCAATGGACGCAATGTCCGACGTCCTGGATGACGCCATGGGTCAGTTGACTTGGAACGGCAGCATTGTCACATTCTCCGACTTGGGAGAATGCGATCCGCCTGCCCGTCCAGCGAACGCCATTGGGGCAAAGGGACGAATATAGTCCCTTGAACCGAGACAGTCCAGGCCAACAAATATAGCACGCTGCCCAGAAGATCCCCAGATAGCTGAAGAATCCTCCCGAAGCTGGTAGATCAGCCATCGAGAACGATTCGAAAGCATTTGACTCTCGTTCATTTCCGGCAAGGATCAACGAAAGAACGTCTACAAGGAAGGGCAGTGCGGGCAATAGAATGTGTCACTGCTCCGTCGTTGGAGGGCGATCACCGCTGCGTCCCTGCCCAAATGCGGCGGGGCGGGGAGGAGCAAACCCCCGGAATCAGGCTACCGCACCGAACTGCCTGGGGCCTGGGGCGTCTGTAGATAGATTGATCCAGGCAATCATCAGAAGGGGACGCCACGCGCTGGATCACAAGGACTGCAGAGCTTTCCAGCAGCATTCGAATCTGGAATGTGCGCAAAGGTCCATGTGGGCAATGGGTATGTCAGACATTTCATAGATAGCAAAAACATAGAAATAAATACCGTGGCGCATGGACGATGGCCTGAGAGACAGAGACGTTCTTCGAAATGATATGAAAAACGAGTCATTCTGACAGCACTGTCGTACTTAGCGAGCGGGCCAGGAGGGAAAGATGATAAATTCGGATAATCTATGTTATTTAGCAAATTAGATAAGATAAATGATAATTAAAAAGGATAACCCACGTGGGGTTGTCCGCTTACACATTACCGTATAGAGCTCGAATCGCAGTGCCCCCATCTCTCTCCCTCCATCCACCACCATCCCTGCCCTCCCCCCACAGCTCTCCTCGACGTCGGCGACAGCGACGAGCGGTTTTCGGGCCAGCTCTCTCGCTCACAGCCAGTCCATCCCCACTTTTCTCAGCCAAGGGCGCACAGAACACCACCGCCAAACCTTTTTCTTGTGTGTAGGTCCGATCGTCGTGGTCCAGCTGCAGTGCATCTGACGAGGAGCCCCGTTTCCTAGCTCTAAAACGCGCGAAAACCCCTCAAACGTGCCGTACACCATGATCATATCCCTTTAGAATCCCCGTCGACATCACGTCTTTGATACACCCGCTTTTATAGCACCCAGCCAGCACCCACTTGCCTCGATACATCCTCTCTCTGTCCTTGCCCGCTTCGCCTTCAAGCCCCACCTACTAAGAACGATACAGTATCCTCAGCCATCCAACCGGCCCATTTAATTCCCTCATCAGGGTACCAAGCAACACATCTAAACGACCTACTCTACGACCATCACTACATTCATCATCACAATGGCCATGTCGGAATCCACATCCACAGCTGACGCTCCCCAGACAGAGGGCGAAGGCCCCGACAATTCTGACAAACCCCCACAAATGAACGGCTTGTCCAAGCGATTCAAGCAAACCCTAAATCTCGACGCCGCCAACAAGAAGCTTGCTCCTACCGCCCTCACCCCCAAGTCAGTAAACGGCACAACTTCGATGCCTGAAAACGCGGACCACTTTCCTCTGCCGCCCCCGGACTCGCTTATCAAGGGCGAAAAGCAGCCTGGCCTTACTAGGGCTGCCCTTGAGATGCTAGCTGGTTCTGCAGAGAACGGTTCGTCGTCGACCTCCCACAAGCCCACATCCCCGAGTCTTGGAAAACTTTCGTATGGCGCGATGCCTTCACATGATACACCTTCCCCCATCCCATCGCCTGTAGTGGCCTCTCCTACGGAGAGCTACTACGGAGGTGATAACAGCGCCCCTCCCAGTCGACCCCCGAGCAAGCCGGCCAGCAGAGCGCCAAGTATGTCCGCCGGTGTGTCCGGAAACAAGATCCTCCCCACTTCACCTGTCCCAGCTGGTCGCGAACGTCGCGGAAGTAAACCAGAGGTTCCAGTGACGCCTGTCCGCCCCGGGAAGCCTGCATCAATCCACTCCGATAAGGGAGATGGCCACAAGTTCACTTTGAAGGATCTGCTGAGCAGTGGCCCGAAGCTCAGTCGGAAGAGTTCGCAAAGATCGACTTCCTCCAGGCGCTCGGATTCTGATGCGGGAGAAGGCCGGGCGAGAAGTACAGCAGGTGATAGCCAAGCCAGCTTGTCTCAGAAGTATGGAGTTTGCCAGAAGGTTGCCATCGGAAAAGGTGCTACCAGTGTGGTCCGATTGGCGCACAAGTGGGACAGAACCGAGGAGAAGTTGTACGCGGTCAAGGTGAGTTCAAGTCGATCTGAGTGCTTGAATCGATCGATCCTCATCTTTTGGCTGTAGGAATTCAGAAAGCGTCGAAAGAATGAGTCGGAGAAGGAATACGTCAAGAAGCTGACCGCCGAGTTTTGTATTTCTTCGACCCTTCATCATCCCAACGTCGTCGAAACCGTGGATCTTGTCCAAGATGAAAGCATGAATTGGTGCGAAGTTATGGAGTTTTGTCCTGGAGGTGACCTCTACGCCGCGATCAAGAAAGGGTGAGTGAGCATAAACCTTTTGGATTGGGGGAATTTCGGGGGTTCGCTTTTATACATCCGCCCATTCTGCGCTTGGCACTGGGAAGTGTTGCGACTGTCCCGCATGCCCACCGCCATCTTGTGCGGCGAGACCTCGGGCCCCTCTTTCGCTTTCATTCTCATCTCTGTTCGAATTTGGGATGGATACTGATATTTGATCGATCGCTGTAATAGTGGCATGAGCCCGGCTGAAGTTGAATGCTGCTTCAAGCAGATGTTGAAGGGTCTCGCATACCTTCACGGCCAAGGTGTGGCTCATCGGGATATTAAACCCGAGAATCTGTTTTTCGATGTAAAAGGCCAGCTGAAGGTATTTATTGCACCATTTCCGCATAATACAGCGACTTATCGGTGGCGTAGATCGGGGACTATGGCGCATCAACCGTCTATCGTCTTCCATGGGAAAAGACGGTGCATATGTCTTCTGGTCTTTGTGGGAGCGAGCCGTACATTGCTCCTGAGCAGTTCTTGAACAAACGTAAGCCTCACCGATAACCCTTCTTCCTTCAGAGCGGCAGCCTGACTCGTCGCATTTTCCCCAAATTTTTGCCAATCCTCTCTTTGTCAATTTTCCGGGTCGTAGCCTATGATGCTCGGCTCGTCGATATTTGGGCATGTGGTATCGTCTACTACTGTCTGCACTTCCAAGAACTGCCATGGCGAGCGGCGCAGCTTGCGACGGACCAACTCTACGCTGCGTATGCTCAGGCCTGCTCGAATCCCAATCCTCAGGTGTCATCGTGCCCGCCGACTATCAATAACCTGAGCCCAAGGCAGTGTCGTCCTCTCATTCGCAAGATGCTGGAACCGAACCCTCGTGAACGRTGGCCAATTGAGGAGGTGATCAAGCACCCTTGGATGGAGTCCATCGAGGTTTGCCATGATGTCCCAACACCGAAGCATATCCATGTGTGTGCTCGTGAACTGGGGGCAGCGTACAGGGAAAAGAGTTACTAGTGGAAGGTATGTACCCGCTGCCTGTCAGCTGCTTTGACATGGTTCGGCTGACGTCTTGGTCCGTAGACGTTCAAGTCTTTCTGAATATACCGATCTCCAACTTGTCCTGGTCCTGGTAACAAGTGCCACCTTGCACAGGGAGTTGGAGATGTCGCTAAATGGATTGAAACTGTTTTGTTTTCTTGTAATTCCTTTGCTGCGCTCTCTCCATCTTTTCGTCTCGTTGATGTGCTCGGTAGTTGTTCGTCTTAACTCTTTTTCTAATTATTTTTGATTCGCTGTATCCATTTTGGCTCCTTCGCGAGACTTTTTTCTTACCTCCTCATCTTCGCCTTTTCCTCTTCCTCGCTTCCCTTCTGTTACTGCTACTGTTTATGATACTCTTCCTTGGATTCATGCCATGTCGTGCTGCGTCATGCTACTTGGTGTCCTCCATTTATCTTGGATTTGTCGTACCAGTCAGTAGTCGGTCGGTCGTCGTTTCTTCCTCTCTTCCTCTTATGATTCTACATGCATGATACGTACGATACTTATGTGTAGGGTGTCTTGTGTTCTTTGACACCCTCCTTCAATTTTCACTCAAGATTCATTCAATGCTATATGATGACTTCGCTGTTCAATGTAGTTAGTAGTTTAGTTGTCTCTTTTCGACCCACCGTTGCTGTTTTCTGAGAAGCATATCCAGTAGTATCTACTATTGTGCCAATAATTTTAATTTATGGCGATCGTTTGGTGGGATGGCCAAGTGTCTGAGAAAAAGGGGTGAAACGAGTGCCTGCCCTTAACTCGTCGTACCCATAATCAGAATCCGATTCAGGAACGAATTTCCAACAGCTTGTTTATTTGCCACCACAAACTCGAAATTCATTCGAACATTAAAGGAGACGGCTACACGTCTGGCTACAGCGAATATCCTACACTCTAAGCTACCGGCTGCTCAGCTGGTGGGGGCGGGGGGTTGTTGTTCTGCTGGATCTGCTGTGCAACGTTGGCTGCGTTGGCTGTGGCGTCAATAATGCCTGCCGGGTCGATGTTCACGTTCTGGTTCAAAGAAGCGTCAGTCGGCCATACTCTCCCTGGGTGGTAATCCAAACGAAGGTGACTTACGGTTGTTCGGCTTCGGGTCCTGCTTGTCTGGGAGTTCTGTCCGTTCGACCTGGTGTTGCCGCCGTTGTTAGGCGTCCTCTTGTTACCCGGGGCTTTGTTGCCAGCCTGACCTCCGGAAGACGGTTTCCTAGAGGGAGTGTTCCTCTTGGGTTGAGAAGTGGACTGTCTGGAGCCAGGTGTCTTGCTCTGGGGCCGAGAGGAAGCGGGCTGTCTAGARCTGGGTGTCTTGCTCTTGGGTCGAGAGGACGCGGGCTGTTTGGAGCTAGGTGTCTTGCTCTTGGGTCGGTTCGCGGCCGGCTTCTTCTGCCCAGTCGACCTCGATCCGCCGGAGCCCTGCTTCTTGTTGCCTGCCGCTGAGCTACCGGACGGTTTCTTGCCCTTCGAGCCAGATGTCCTTGAAGCGGGCGAAGAGGGTTTGCGCGACGCTGGCGAATTCTTCTTTGAGGATCCAGCGCTAGGTTTCTTTGCAGCTGAAGACGATTTCTTGCCATTGGAACCAGCTTTCTTGGGAGGAGACGAAGAGGTCTTACGCGAAGCCGGTGAGCTCTTCTTTGTCGCTTTTGAAGAGCTGGGGCTTGCTGATTTGGATTTCTTTGCAGAAGAAGACGGTTTCTTGGTAGCCTTAGAAGCTGACGAAGGCGATTTCTTGGCCGCCTTGGAAGCCGACGAGGACGATTTCTTGGTAGCTTTGGAAGCGGACGACGACGATTTTTTGACCGCCTTGGAAGCAGACGAGGACGCTTTCTTTGTMGCTTTGGAAGCAGACGACGCCGCTTTCTTGGTAGCTTTGGAAGCAGACGACGCTGTTTTCTTAACCGCGCCGGAAGCAGCCTTGGAAGCAGATGAAGCGGCTTTGCCAGCCTTTGGGAGGACCTTTGAAGCCACCTTCGCGAGAGGTTTAACGGCGGTCTTGGCGAGCTGTGGTGAACAGTGTCAGAAGATCGTTAAAGTCACATTCGACTTGTACAAAGTGGAGACTGACCTTGAGCACACTTCCAAGACCGCGGGCGTTGATGGCGATCAGGTCCTCTTCAGAAAGAGACCGCAAGTCAACGGAGTCGATAATGTCTTCCCAATCCCGAGCGTCCAGAGCTTCTGCATCGAAATCTTCGAGGAAGCGAGCGTCTATATCGAATTCTCGAGCTTCGAGTTCGAAAGCGTCGAACTCCACTTCACGAGAGGTGAGGGAGTTTTCGTCCGTAGCCTCCTGCGAGGCGGAAGAAACGAACATTCAGGTCAGACGATTTTTGGTCGTGATGAAGAACTATACTTACGATGGGCAGAGAGAGACCGCTCCATCCTTGAGCCAAGAGAGCAAGGAGAACAAAGTTGGTGGATAGAAGCATGATGAATGAGGAGATTTTTTATTGGCGGTAATAGCACGATATTCAATGGACCAGCCCGAATATCTAAAGGGAGGGAGACGGTCAGTACTTGCGCTCAAGTTCTAGTTTCGGCGACGGATGCGTCCATCGTCGTCAACTCACCACTGAGGAGCTATGAGATTGCACCAGGCACTCTGGGGGACTCAAAGCGGGTAGTAGCCTCCCTTTATACCATTTGCACCCGCGCCCACTCGTAACCCCATCATTGCCCATGGGACTCAGAGTATCTCAAACCGTGCTGCCATCATGTATGTCAGGCCAGTGGAGTAGACAGCACATGCGCTTGGCTGTCCGTTACTAGCATCATCAAGGTGAGACGTTATCGGTACTTCTTCCTTGCCAAAACCCAAAGCGTCGAAGCAGACTTGACGGTAACGAACATTGAAAGCACAGCACCTGGGTGATCTTGGGATGCCACTCGCACCGCCCAATACTGACAGCTGACAGAAGAAAGTTGGCAATGAGACCGGAACAGACTTGGAACAGACTCGGGCGCCGATCAATCCCGTTCAATGTGGTTGCTCTGATAGCTGAGAAGATGAAAGCAGGGTGTTTGTATTCAATCTGTTCCGTATCGCGGATTTTGAGATACCACTCATATGTGCGAGAAAATACAATTTGAATACTCACCCTCAACTCGTAACCATTCATCAATCTCGGGCCGAAAAGCTTGGTTTCTGCCAACACAACTCGAATTTATTCGCGGTACACGACGGATACATATACTATCCGTATTGCAGGGTTCCGGAGCGGATTACGTTTACTAGTTACCAAGGAACTGGCCTGCGATGTTGGCGGCGGCGTTGATCATGTTTCCTGGGTCAATGTTCACGTTCTGTTCCAACGAGCATCATTTAGCGTCAGCCTCTTTTCTTTAACCACGAGGGTGACTTACGAAAGTACGACTTCGAGTTCTGCTTGGAGGGTCTTGCTTCTTCGATTTCTTCGACTTGCTGCTGCCGCTATCCTTCTTCCCAGAGCCTTTCTTGCCTCCACCCGACGCCGACTTTTTGCCAGACGAGGTCTCCTTTGACTTCTTCTTGGGTTTGGAAGATGAGCTCGACTTGGAGGAGGCTTTCTTGCTCTTGGTGCTGGCCGCGGCCTTCTTCCCACCGCTCGAGCTCTTTTTGCTCACCGCTGAGCCATTGGAGGTTTTCTTCCCGGCCGGTTTTTAGNTTGACGAGGAGGAAGAAGACGCCTTCTTCGGTCCCTTTGGAGAGCTAGCGCTTGGTGATTTGGCCTTCTTTGAAGATGAAGACGATTTCTTCGTGCCCTTGGATCCCGAGCCTTTACTGGCAGCACTAACGCTCTTGGAAGCAGGTGAAGAGGCTTTGCGCCCTCCTGGAAGAATCTTCTTTGCCGCTGTAGTGACGGACTTGGCGAGCTGTTATGAGCGAAAATTACGACCTCGTCAGCCCAACCATCCATCATGGTATGGAGATAGCTCGGAAAATTGCTTACTTTGGCGATTCCCCCGGCCTTCAAACCGCGAGCCTCGAGGGTGGCGAGGTCTTCTTCCGAAATGGATCTCAAGTCAATGGAATCGATAATGTCTTCCCAATCTCGAGCATCCAGAGTCCCTGCATCGGTATCTTCCAAAAAACGAGCATCTAACTCGAAATCGCGAGCTTGAAACTCGGGAGCGCCGAGTTCCCCATCGCGGGAGATAAGAGACGTTTCGTCCGTAACGTCCTATCAGGCGGAAGAGACGGACAATTTAGGTCGGAAGAAATTGGAGTAACCTGAAGAGCGGTACTGACGATAGGCAATGAGAAAGCGGTCCATCCTTGAGCCAAGAGCCCGAGGAGTACGAAACTCGTGGAAAGATGCATGATGAACCAAGTATGTTGATAGATGGTAACAGCAGGAGATCCTGATATTCAATGGGCCAGCCAAATATCTACGGAAACATGGTCAGTGGTTGACGTCGGAATCGCCCATCATCGCTCTACTCACCACCCGAAGCTATGAGATTGTACCAGACACTCTGGGGTGCCGGAGCGAGTCTTGGCTCACCCTTTTATCCGTGTTCACTTGCGATCCCTATCATAGCTCATGGAACTCAGAGGAGACTTAAAGCGGCGCTTTGGTCGGTGGAGTAGACATTCTTGGTTGACTTTCATCAATTGTGAGGTACCGCCTCTTCTCCGGTCCTGGTAAGGATCGAACTCGGAGGGTTGAGGCAGAGTTGAAGGCAACGGACATGAGAATATTAGCAACCGAGTGATCATCGATCATCGCTGACTTGTGTCGATCGATAACAATCGCGAAGAGAAAGAGTGTAGCTCGGACTTCTTCGCCTCCCTTGCCCATTCAGCTTTTCATTTTCCTTAAACTTTTGAGAAGAGAGCCCCACTTGCAGAGACAGCTCACGTAGTGTGTAGGAGATATATTTGTCGAACGACGCGCCCACCCTTCGCTAGCAACCACAGGAAAACGGTCGTCATCCTGGCGAGACGCCGATTTAGATAGGCGCCCACTATCAGCGGAGTGTCATTTTTCCATCCAAATCATGAGGTGCATTGTCACGCTAGGAGCACACGAGGAGCGCACGAGGAGCGTAGTATGCGTACATAAATAATCTTTTCGTTTCTCGATCACATGATATTTTCTGGCCCCGATTATCCAAAGGCGTGTCATTTGCTGTGTGACGGTGACAGAAAGAGTAGATCACCCACGGCGACGCGACACCACACTGAGTCGATAGGCGCCAAGCGTCTAAGAGTTTAGGTGCCCTCCGTACCGCAAATCATCTCCGAACTATCTTTGGTTGAAACACACCACGTTTCTTGGTTCTGGTCAACCTGGGCACACCGTGCCTTTAAGTTTTGATCACTCTGGGAGCTGCAGAACTCGAACACAATTGATTTGGAAAGGCTGACACTCAGTACGACCGGGCATACCACTACTATGATCACTTTCCACCAGACTTCTTCACGCCCACACTCGACRTCGGTCCCTTCTGCGACGSCTTCRCGGAAGMTTCTTTCAACATCTTCTGTTCCTCCTTTATCATTGCCTTTAGATTGTCTGATGAGTCAGAGCGTGTCGCAGTTTTGGACCTTTTTGACGTGCCACTGCCGGTGCCACGAGCCTCGATGAGTGAGCCCAGTAACGAACGGGCTTCCAAGTCCAAGTCAAGCTCTGCGAGGATGCTGCGAATGTCCATTACTTCGTAGGCTTCCTCTCGAGAGGACAAGGAGCTTGTGTTGTCATCGAATGCCTACGTGCGGAGTGTTGGTTAGCTGCAGCCTCTGTGACAAGTTATCGACATGCTTACCGTGCTCAAAGGCAAAGAGAATGAGGCCCAGACTTGAGCGAACAAAACGAGGACGAGTGCGTTGGGACTTGCAAGACGCATGGTGAAATTCGATAAAATCAACAGACCAGCCGAAAGATAAATGTCTGGAAGGATGTCATGAGGATTCAGGCGGGAGCTAGTATAGCTGAAGATGTACTTACAGTTGTGAGAGGATGCACCAGGCAATCTGAAGAAATCACAAAGTGGGGAAGTGCACTTTTATACCGCTCGGGTCGTGCCAAGTCCGGGTTTGTGAGTGTGCGCGAACGAACATTCAAGTGCTGACGTCGGAGTCGAAGCCGGCCTCCCCGCAATGACCACTATGTGTGCCTGTGTATAACTTTAAGATAAAAATTAAACTGCCGAGCGCTGTTGGCCTTGTGCCACGCCTTAGATATGATGGTCAAAATGCGAGCCGATTGGTCGAATTTTTCGATTACATTGCACGATGCGGCTGGGCGCTTGCTCAGTCTTATGCGACTGTGTACCGGCAATGTACTCGTGCATACATCGGGGGACCCGGGGAGCAAGCTCTCAATAAGGCAGCCTTGCCTTGGCTAGTGTCTCGGGTATTTACTTGAGAGGTATCCATATATGCAGAATTAAAATATTCAAATCACATACCTCTGTCCGACATTCGACAGGAAAGAAGAAACAATTCACTCTCTTTCACTTCGAGGCGTTACGATGAGTGTAATTGTGTGGGTGTGGAACAAATAATTAAGGCAAACAGCGCCCGGTAGTTGAATTCTCATCTTAGAACGTACACAGGCACATACAGCGGTCGTTGCGGGGAGGCCGGTTTCGACTCCGACGTCAACACTTGAATGTTCGTTCGCGCAAACTCACAAACCCGGACTTGGCACGACCCGAGCGGTATAAAAGTGCGCTTCCCCACTTTGTGATTTCTTCAGATTGCCTGGTGCATCCTCTCACAACTGTAAGTACATCTTCAGCTATACTAGCTCCCGCCTGAATCCTCATAGCATCCTTCCAGACATTTATCTTTCGGCTGGTCCGTTGATTTTATCGAATTTCACCATGCGTCTTGCAAGTCCCAACGCACTCGTCCTCGTTTTGTTCGCTCAAGTCTGGGCCTCATTCTCTTTGCCTTTGAGCACGGTAAGCATGTCGATAACTTGTCACAGAG
>SDEE01000752.1:0-23167 GCA_004126415.1 Candolleomyces aberdarensis
CTGAGATCGAAATACCTATCCTCAATAAAAGGCGGACTCCGTAACTTCCTCTCCCCCAACGTATCTTTCTTCCTCTTCCCCACCAACGCCTTCAGTCATCATGGTCCTCAAGCTCTACGGTTGGCCCAAGTCTACCTGCACCCAGCGCGTCGCAATGGTCTTGCATGAGAAGCAAGTCCCCTTCGAGTTTGTCATGGTCGATCTGTTCAAGGGCGAGTCGAAGACACCTGAGTACCTCGACAAACAGCCTTTCGGTCAGGTTCCTTACATTGTACGCTCACATCTACTCGCTCTCTTAGGTTTTTTACTTGCCCGCCTTTACGCGTTTTGCTTCAATCGCCTTCCACAGCGTTACTTTCACTCCCAGAGTACTATTGACACATATTATACGTAGGACGACAATGGATTTATCCTCTACGAGTCTCGCGCCATCGCCCGGTACATCGCCGAAAAGTACGCCAACCAGGGTACTCCCAACCTCCTGCCCACCAAGGACGTCAAGAGCCGGGCGATGTTTGAGCAAGCTGCGTCTATCGAGACGAGCGATTTCGACATGTTCGCGTCCAAGGCGGTGTTCGAGATGTTGTTCAAGCCGTATGTGTTTTGCTTTCTCTCCTTTCCCCATCTCGTCCTTTCGCTTCCTCTATCTCATTGACGTTCGTGTACAGTCGTATGGGTGGAGCCTCGGACAATGAGGTGTTCRAAAACCTCATCACCGCCCTCTCGTTGAAGCTCGACGTGTACGACAAGATCCTGTCCAAGCAAAAGTACCTCGCTGGCGATGTGGGTGTTCTCTCTCCCTCTGACGCTGTCTTGCTGATCGTGCTCTAGGAAATTTGTCTCGCTGACTTGTTCCACATTCCCTATGGCGTCTTGCTCCCTGTCGCTGGGANNGACGTTATGGAGACCAAGCCCAACGTTAAGAGGTTCGTTGTATGCTTCTGTTTATACCTCGTGCTCATCGTGGTCGGCAGGTGGTTCAACGACTTGACGAGCCGCCCCTCCTGGCAGGCTGTCGAGGACGGTGTCAGCGGCACTGCCTGACTAGGAGCGAGGCTTTAGTATGAATCCACCAAGTCATTTGTATACCAGTATGATTCGTTGTAATAATGACATACCTCGCCACGAAGAGTACATGTTTCGAATTCCATATGCGTGATACAGCAGTGAAAGCAGAGCAGTGAGATTGAGAAAAAGATACAAATCCGAARATAAGCACGCAAGACGAAGGAAGAAGTATCGAAGAAAAGAAAAAAATAAACAAAAAAAAACGAAAAACTATCTTGCAGGCGTACGTTCTCGACCAGGAGTCCTATCTCTCGCTGGTGTTCGTCTTCCTGGGGTAGTAGGAGGAGCCAATCCGCCTCCGCCTCCTTTCCTTGGTGTAGCAGGCACGCCGGTGCCAGAAGCCATCCCAGGGAGTAGAGTGACGCGGCGTTCGCCTGCGATAGGGCCCATACCGCTCTCCTCTACACGCTGAACCTCTCTCGCCGCACGTCGTGCTGCATCTCCGATCTGAGCTGGTGGCCTTGCAGCGTCCACCCTCGTAAGAGCCCGGAGGAGGGTATGTGGAGATGGGAGGTGTGATGTGGATGGGAAGGGTGGTGGAGGCGGGGGGACAGACTGCGAACGTGACGAGCTCCCTGCTCCTGTTCCTGCACTGGGCATTTGGGAAGGGTAGAGTGACCGTGCAAGCGTAGAAGAGGAAGAAGCAGAGGGGAGGTAAGTCGTTAGAACCGACCTTCCCCGTCCTCTCCCTTCCGTCTTATCATCGGCACCGGGAGCGGAAGATGCAGGGGGAGGGACACTTGAACTCCTCATCCGTCCTTCCAGAGCCCTATTGAGGACTCGATAGCGTTCGTCGAGGAGCCGTTCGCATGCGGAGGTGGTGCCGCGCGCTGCGTTTAGGTGGACGTGGAGGGTGTCGAGGATGTAGGGTAGTGTTGGGAGTTTGCCTAAAAGGATAGATTCGAGGTTCGAGGAAGCCTCCGTAATGTCTGGTAAAGGGTCTTGGTCTGTTGTCGTGGGTAGCGCTGATGAGGAAGTGGAGGGATCGAGAGGGAGTGAAGGGCGGGAGAGCGAGGCACGCATGGATGATCGCCGACGAGCATGGTGGCTGACGATCTTGCTGGGAGAAGGCGTCGACGGCGAGGGAGGTTTGAGACGGGGACGAGGACGGCGAGAGAGGATGGATCGGGCGAGTTGGGCTCCGCGTTGAAAGGCTGGTGGGAGCTCGTGTGGAGCGGGGTAGAGAGTTAGGTGTTTTTCGTCGTCCTCTCCTTCTTTTCCCTCTCCCTCATCCTCTCGGCCTTCGTCAGCCATATCCACGTCGCCCTCGCCTCCTGTGCTCGCACGGGATTTTCCCTTGCCTTTCCCCTTTGATTTTGAGGACGAGGAGGAAAGAGGGGAGGACTTGAGCTCTTCCAAAGCTTTTTTCCTCTTCTCGAGCGAAGCGGATAGTTTCTTGCAATAACCATCGTATTCGTACGAGACGCGTTTCCACGCTTCATCTTCGGCTTGAGCCCTGTTATTCGTTTGTTAGTTTCGAGATGTTTTTAGGCACGGAATCACGGTGGAAGTCATAGCCACGGCGGAGGGGGAGAAAGCTCGAGCCGAGACGAGGCAAAACAGGGAGAGGGAGAAAACGGGTAGGAGCCCGCGCCAACGAAATCCAAATCACGAATAACACATACCTCTGGATATGCCCACTATACGTAACCTCACATCCCCTATTCCTAACATTCTGCTGGTTCTCCTTGAGTTCCTCCGTACTCGCCCTGCTCCTCTCTCCATCCGTRGCATGRATATTGAGATCGACCTTCTTCTCAGCTAAATTTCTCACAAACTCGTCTTGGGCTTTTTTCAGGACTTCGAGGGCTTTAGCTGACAGTGGGGGGAGCTTCGTAGGTGCAGGCGCCGTAGATGAGGTAGGAGGAGGGGGACGAGCAGGCGCGGTGTATCCATCGGGCGACGCAGCGCCCTTGTTCACCGCGCTCGCCGCTCTSAGSGAACACCARATCAAGAGCTGCCTGACCCGCTCGACCTCTGGAAGGTCTGCATCTATGTGTTTGTAGAAGCTYGATTCTGAGACGGTGTTGTGTGGTTGAGCTGGGGTCGGGTGGTACGGTGGAAGTGATATCGAGCATGAATGGACGCGAGTGCAGGGTTCGAGGATAGTGAAAAAGCAGAGAGAGAGAGCAAAGACGAGAAATATCAGCCAAAGGAAACCAGGGATAAAGGAGCGAGAACGCACTTATAACGCCTGTAGTCTCAAAAGCGGTACTTATCCGTTTACCACGGGACAAGGAACTCGCTCTCCTATGCTTCCCACCCCGCCCCGATGAAGCATCCCGCCCTCGTCCTCTCTCGTCCCCATCATCGCCGCCGGAATCTTGGGAAGACTTGATAGCAGCCATCGCGCCCTCTCTCAACAGCTTGTTCCGCTGCTGTTGAGGCGTCTCGTTGGAAGCGATTGGTATTTGAGAGTCCGTCGAGTCCACGTCCATCGTATCGTTGTTGGCAGAGCGCGATCGGGCTGGTCTGCCTCTTCCCTGTGCCTTTGACGAGCCGGAGCTCTTCGACGGGGGTTTGTTGGGTGGTGGGAAGTTGAACATCGCGTTATTCGGATTTGAGGACGACGACTCGGACGGATGTGAAGAGGAGAGTAGAGAGCCTTCGATAGTCGTATAAGCCCGACTGTTCCTTCGGAGTCTGTCAACTTCGTCCTCCATCGCTCTGACGTCCCTTTCCAGGTCTGCGTCTGAGCCTTCTCCTGCCATATCGTCGTCCAGGAGCCTCGATGAGGATGATGGCTTGCGGGAGAGTCCATTGGTGAAGGATTGTTGGGAATGAGAGCGTGAAGGTAGAGGTTGGGAAGCGGGTTGCGAAGAGGAAGCGCGGAATTTCTTGGAGGGTGGGTTTGAGGTTGAAGGGAGCGGTTGAGAGAAGGATGATTGTTCGGGTTCAGCAGAGGTGGCAGCGGTCGGGCGGACGATGAGCAAGCCGCCTGGGGCGTCTTCAGTGTTGATTACTGTGCGAGAGGACCACCCATTGTCAGCTAAACGGTCCATCGCCACTATGGCAAAGGATAAACAAGCGTACGTTTGCGTTTATTCGCGGTTGCAGATTTCTGTATTGTTTTCACCGGCCACCACCAGGACGAGGACAAGGACGGACGACGGTCAGGCAGTCTGTCGGTCAGCATAGGAGAGTCAAAGCACGCACCTCTTTCTTTGCCCTTTTGGCAGCAGCGGCGGCTAGAAGGGGGTTCATAGACGTGTCCATGTCCAGGGCTCTCCGTTTAGTAGCAGTGGTGGTAGCAGTGACGACGACGGAGGCTTGCATATGAGGTCTTGTCGTCGTTCCCAGGTCGTATTGCTTTGGCTTATCTTCCTATGCCGTCGTTGTGTCGTACCGACCTCGAGGTCGATGAACAGCAGGGGTAGTGGTGGTGGTGTCGCTAGTCGAATAATCTGGTCGGTCGATATTAGCCCCTTGTCGATTCGTACGCGTCTTTTCCTCCCAGCTAGACAGTGTTGCTTTGACCCTACGCGCGACAGCGGGTCGGCAGGCGGGAAGGACGATGGGGAACGTCGGGGACGCGTCGACGGAGCGGGCGGGGGAGGCGCGACGACGTCGAGGAACGGGATCAACAAGCGCTGCGCGGAGATTGAATGCCCATTCGCACGGTGGGATGTCAATAAACAATCCTGGTCTTGTGTGGGAAAGTCTGCACGGATCGTCCGAGACGTTGACCATCATGTCGTCGTCGTCGTTGGAGACGGTGAGCTCGTCGCGAGTCTTTTCCTGCAGGTTGTCGACTATCTCGCATCCCCCTCATTGCTTATGGCGCAACTGAGCATTGATGATAACTTTGTCGTAGTTCGACCAAATCTCATCCTCGTTCGTTCATCGATATTGCGCCGGAATACACCAACGAGGAGCGCAAATTTTCGCGAATGTCGTGGAGTAGCGCTCCTTCGGGTGCGTAGCCGTTTACCAGTCGCCGGATGCCTTTGCGAGTACACTTCTCGTCTGGTATTGCCGCAATCCTGGCGAGAGGTTTGTTTGTTGGACCGTCGCCTGTTTTGTCTGTGCGAGCGCTTGTCCGAGAAGGTGGCTGTATATAAGAGTGACTCATTTTACAGCTGCCATCACAGCCTTTCGCTTCTGCCTACGCATAAATAATCCACCATCCCAACCAGACTCGCAGGTACACGAACAAGCCCGCCACAATGGTCCTCAAACTCTACGCAGCCCCACTTTCCACCGCTTCCCTGCGCGTCGCCCAAATTTTGCACGAGAAGAAGGTCCCATTCGAGTTTATCTCCATAGATCTGGCGAGGAAGGAGAATAAGGAGGAAGAGTATCTGGAGAAGCAGCCATTTGGACAGGTTCCGTACATCGTGAGTTTTCGTTCTCGTCTCCGTTTATACTTCATCTATCTATCCATCTTCCAATTTATCTACCTTTCAAACCTTCTTCGTATCGTATCTAACGATCCATTGCCGATGCGATGCATAGGACGACGACGGCTTCATCCTCTACGAATCCCGCGCCATCACACGCTACCTCGCTCTGAAATACCCAGAACAGGGCACCCAGGGACTCGTACCTGACATCAAGGATGTCAAAGCCTGGGCACTGTTCGAACAAGCCAGCTCGAACGAGGTGGCGAATTTCGAGAGCCTCGCAAGGGTGATCGTATATGAGAAGGTCTTCAAAGCGTGAGTGGCCTTATCCTTGTGCAGAATGTCTTTTTCTCGCTTCCATTCCTCTGTTTCGCCTCTACATCTTCTCTTTCACCTTTCCATTCTCCCTATTTTCTTTTTATTTTGCGCACTATTCTGGAATATCCTCCCGCGCTTTCCGCTCTTCTTTTCTCCGTTCACTCTTTCATTCAAGAATGACTGATTGGAATCCTCAGACGAGTCGGCCAAGAAACCGACCTCAAAGCATACGAAAACGCTCACAGCCAGCTCTCCGCAAAGTTGGACGCATACGAGAAGATTTTGGGTAAACAGCCGTATCTCGCTGGAGAGGTGCGTTCGCCTTTTCTCCCCTTCTTCTCCTGCCTCTCTCCTCTACCCTCCTCTACTATTCCCGCTCTCTCCTTTCATTCTTCCTCTCCCTCTTTTCCGTCTCCCTCTCTCTTCCTCCTTCTCAAGGCATTGGCTAACAAACGATTGATTGCGACGACGACAGACTCTAACCCTCGCCGACCTATCCCACCTTCCCTTTGGCACGCGGCTCTACCTCGCAGGCGCAGGCGACCTCATCGACTCGAGGCCGAACGTTTCCAAGTGGTTCAAGGCACTTAAAGAGAGGGAGAGTTGGAAGGAGATCGAGAAGGGGATTACTGCCAGTAGGGAGGAGTGGTAGTTTTAGCGTACTCAATGAGGCTCCGCGAAATAATTTGAAGTACGTAGGTATGTACCTAAGTTGAGCTCATGTTAGGGGATTGTTAGTGACGACTTATCGTTTTCTTAGAACGTATTAAATGAATATGAAGCATGCAAGCATGACATGGGTATTCTGGAAACAAGCAGCCGTAGACAAAGTATTTCCCCTAAATTCGCACCGACCACTTTTAGTAGAGATGCTCAATCAAACCACCCTAACGCAACAACGTCCCCAAAGAAYCTCTCTACCTCCYCCTCTCCCTCCCACTCCAAYGGACGWCTGGTCGAGACTTTCGCCAAAACCTCGTCCACCARATGGCGCTCTYKGGGCTCCAACTCGCYYTGGAAAGCYTGTCTGAATGACCTTTCGAGCCCGCGCATCATTCTGTCTGTGTATTTGGACCGGTTCTGGCCTATTGATAAAAGGCGAGTGTTCAGGTTTGACTTTGTGTTAGACGTGGTGGTGCCGTCAATGCTGCCGCTGCCAGTGGTACTGGTGGCTTCCTTGATGGTGGACCTAGCGGAGGACATCTTCGAAGCTTTATGTAAGTCTGGAGTTAATCTCGAAAATGGGAGTGAACGAGGTCGTTAGGTAGGTAGGCACGATATTTATTTATATACCCTCCTCCGACGAGATTTTGAATGTGGATAACTTGTCACACGTCGGTGGCATTTGCGCGTTGTGCGTCGTGCGCCGACAAAGGCGAGTATCGTTAATGTGGCGAATCAAATATGCGACAATGAACGAGGCACCTCGTACCGACAATGGACAATGGACGCTATGGAGAAGGGAAAAGGTCAATGTAGTTGTTGAGCTTGAAAGAAAATAGACCATGGGAGCAGATATCAAACATATTAGTCGAAGAATAGGACTACAGGTTCAGGCTAGATATCTTCAATTGTTCCTACGCTCAACTAATCAAACCAACTAATCAAACCACCCGAGCGCAGCAACATCTCCTAAAAACCTTTCCGCTCCTTCCCCTCCCTCCTCCTCATTATATCCCTCATAATGCACTAGAAAATCCCTCCACGTAGTATCAAGCATCTCTTGAACACGAGCGAGCTTCTCCCTCGCCTCGGCCACAATTTCGAGCTCGAGTAGGAGGCACTGTTCAAGTGTCAGGCCTTCAACGTCGAAGTCTTGGAAAAGCTTCAAGGATGAGAGTTCTTGTATGAGATTGAAATGAGAGACGAGGTTATTGATAGCCCTGCCGTTGGCGTTCGTGTTGGAGGTCACGGTGGTGGGCCCGATCGCGATCATCGACTCAGCAGTGGCGCTATTAGCAATAGTGGCCTCGGTGATGTCAAGGGTAAACAAGGGGCTGGTTCCAGAAACCGAAGACATCCTTTTTTTGTCTCTGGGAGAAGTCTTAGGAGGCAGGAGAGGGTGTAGGAGAGTATATATACTTCTATTGCTCACAGCTCTCTCTTTATATACCTCTCATACATCTTCCTCCCACGGCGGTGGGCTCCATTGAGCGCCTTGTTGATGCCTTTGCCTCAATAACACAATTAAAGGACCCTGTGTCGCGGTGCGGTGTCAGTATGAGGAGCAGACAATGACCTGGCCGCGACGTACTCACAATGGACGAGAGCTCGATCGTCCGGACTCTGTACCGTTAAATGAGCTACCACTGCAACGGCCCATTATCGTAAAATAACTGATTTAATTGACGAATGCATTCACTATAGCTGAGTGTATTTAACTGGACTTGTGGTGTTTTTGACGACAAGTGCTTGGACGTGTGGCATGAGCTATGCCACTAAGCGCTTGTCAAGCGCCGGGCTGCCGGCGTGACACGAGCGAAAGAGACAGGCTTGATGAAAGGAGCCGAGTTTGATTGGAGGTAGTGGAGGTCCCCATATCATTCACTGAAGAAATACACGGAGTTTGGTCATCTACTAGTGAAATATTACACCGAAACGTCCCACCCAGCTCAAACAGCGTCTTGAGAATCTGAGCCGGAATCCCCCTCCTTCTTATCATCGTCGACATCATCCTGTTGATCTTTCTCTTCCTTCTCACCCACTTCATCACCTTGGCTATTGATATAGAGCTCCAAATCAGCTCGAGTCAGAGAAAGAGCAAGAATGAGTCTCGCCCCCGCCTCGGCTAGCGCTTCTTCTCGCAGCCGTCGGCGTTCTTCGCGCGTCTGTGCCTGGTGGTGAAGTTCGGGTCCATTCCATCCCTTGTGAGCCCAGTCTTTTTGAAAATCTCCTTCTTCCTCATGGTCTTCGTATTCGACTTCGACTTGAACGAGTCTTCTGGCTAAGAGCTCAAATAGACGACCTCGGTTGCGGTGGCAGAGGAAGGAACTGGTCGGAGTAGTGCTGCAACCGGCGACGTCCAACGCGGCGGTGGTGATCAAAGCAGTTTGGCTGGTGCTGGCATCGGTGGAAAAAGGCGACATCTCTGGATATCTCTCTCCAACATGAAGATTAGAGTGTAACTATTCAGAGGTATTGGGGGAACTCACTTTATAACACTCCACCGCTCTCACGGTGGTGGTGTGCCCACTTGTTGAGTACCTTGTATAGGCTGACAATGGAGTTTTTTCCTTCTTTGATGAAGACATGTGGCGAAATATACCAGTACAATCAATGAATGACTTGCGTCGTCCCGACAGGACACGACTAGATCCATGAAAAATGGTGGCGGTTAATGAGGCTATCAATGGCTCGTTGAACCCGCGTTCGTTTTGGTTTGATGTCGAGTGCTTGAACCTGACCGATGACCTGTAGATTAAGTGCTAGGTGTGATGCGCCCGGAGACCGGCCTAATGGGTGAGGGCTGTCCGGAGGCCAGGTGAATGCAGCTGAATTGGCCGCCTCGATAACCGAGAAATAACAACTGTCATGCATTTGCAAAAGGTGGTTGAGACCAAGGCAATTTTTGTCTGTCCTGTCCAACGTTACTTCATCCGATTACTACTAGATCACACACAAAGACGTGTTCAAACACTTCAAACGAGGTTTGAGCCAACTCTGGCAGCTCCGTACCCAGCGTCGTGGTGGGAACGACCAACCCACGAGACGGATTCCACGGGTCTCTCGCTACCCGATTCAATTGATTCATCTCGCTGTATGTCATTCTCAGTGTACGAACTCACTCGCGTGGATTGCGTTTATCCTGAATTACATGGTATTTGAGCTTACAGCGATCAGGTAGAGATAGGGGCCAGCGCGGTGATGCATTGAGGGGGACAACATAAGGTAGAGTAGCTACGCATTATATGAAAGGAAGGAAGTGGACATAGAAAACTGTGATAGAAGGGACGTCGATTGAGCGATGCATGTGGTCCGGCGCGGTTTAGTCTAGATTAATTGAACCAGTCCACAATATCCTGGAACACCTTGAAATAATCTTCCTTGGATTGGAAGAGCCCATCGTCCCAGTCGCCCAGAATAACGTTCTCCACCATCTCACGCAGTCCTTCTGGAAGATTGTCGAGGGCTTGAAGAATGGCGGGATCCTTGCGACGCTTTTGCGGTGGGAACTTGAGAGCATGCCGTATGAACAGCATGACTGACGTCTGTGAGAAAGACTTCGAGGGTGCCTCAAACTTTTGGTTGCTGTTTGCAAGGGCTGTAGGCATCTTCCTGCTACACTAACGATCGATGGATATTCGGAGAAGAGAATGGGCGAGGGGTACGAATAGTTTGAAAAAGGTGAACAGTGTCAGAGGCATTCTTATACCAATTTCGTTCTAATGTTGCTTTGCTTCCTCAAGACGTGACAAGGGTCAAAGCAACAAGATATATCTGTCAGGGACCAGGACCCGGTCACTAACCTGCATTGTCCCGTTGGTTGACAGTGTCTGCCGCCTACGCTGAGCTTGGACCAGCTCCATCATGCTTTAAGAGCCATAGACTTGGGATCTCGTGCCAGCCATATGCAGAAATCGTAAGCTCCCTATCTCTGCACAGAGGCAAGTGGCGGTCGGCGATGAACCAGGCAACACGGGATTAACACATTTACTCAACTGCCGAGGTGTCGTAGAAGTGCTGAGTTCAATCCTTCCAAACCCCTAAACATTCTGGATTCACTCGAAGCGATGGACGTCGATTTATCATTCATAACATAGGTAGGTAGGTGGATGGCACAAGGTCCATGGCAGATGGAACGTTCAAACCAAAGAGAAAGGGTTAACCGTGACAAACACGAGATGTAGAGAGGAGATCGCGCCATGGGTATGCCTAGGCTCCGCGTTTGTCGATTGGGTCCAGTAATTATACCTGGTCACTGAAGGCTCCATAGCCATTTGTTAGCGTCATTGGCGTCTTGATACAGCGCTAAAATTAAACACAGTACTAGGTACTGTACTAATCCCTCACCATCGGAAAAGCCTGGCAGGGTGCCGTGCTTCTTTCAACGCGCGCAAACTCAAAAGTATATCTATTGGTCGAATTCAGGGGAGTAACCGGTCCTGTGGCCGGTGTATGGTCCCCAAAATTTGAAGCAGCTGACTAGATAACGTCTTGATCTCGCTTCCTTGGCTCCATATATGTATTCTATCATGTCAATCGAGCCACAGGGGACTTCTAGGCTTCTGTTGCGTTCGTCACTCTGTCACATCATCCACAAGGTGTCAGTTCTCTTTGAGCATCCCGCTCAATATGTAGGGGGCTGTGGAGGCCACAGGAGGTTCACCCATCAGTGGCAAATGCATGTTGACATCCTCTTTGGGATGAAGCGGGTAAGGCGGCTCCATTCGACGGGTTCAGGAATTGCATTTAAGGTCGAGGGGCATTCGAGCGTACACCGGATACCTAACACCTACTCCCCTCTTTCTCAACACACTTGTTAAAATCATGGCAGACGTTGAACACGGTCAGCGATACCGCATTGTCAATGCCAAGAGCGGCACTGTCGTAGATTTGTCCGCGAAGGATGGCACTTCGGGTATGTTCACCCTTCGTCCTCGTCAAGATTAGCCATCTGATGTTAGCTTTGCACAGTCGCTGGATGGGATTTCCACGGTCAAAGCAACCAGATCGTAAGTATCCCTTTGACTCTAACGTCATCCGGCGATCGATGAACTGACGTATATTCCTGTACACTAGTGGGAGGCCTCTCAGGCGTTCGGCTTCTGGAACTTCAAGAACGTTGGCCATGGCAAGTACCTCGCACTCGAAAACGAAGACTACCGCAACGGCCTCAAGGTGATAGGAAGCAACAGCCGCTACAACTGGCACATTTGGCCCGATCAGAGGGATATCAGCGTCTGGAGGTTAACGCCTTAATCATTGGTAATGACCGTCGAGAGTCTGATAGAAACCCTTTATTATAGAATCTGTGTCCCAGACAGTAGATTCAACCTTGATCTCTCTAGCCACGGAGACCCTACAGGTGGAACCCCGATCGAAATATGGAGCCGTTCAGAAGGCAGGAACCAGTGCTGGAGCTTCATACCAGGTTTTTTTCCGTCTCCTCTCGTTTTACAGGCACTGGTGTTGATCATTTATCCCCAGTTTAAATGTGAACATGCTCGACAACAGTCTGAGAATGTAGTAAAGATGTATATCAGTACTTCGTTGGATGCCAGTGACACAGGGGTCAAGATTCACCTTTTGGTTCTGTCACAGTTGTCGTTGAGCTGGAGGTGCTGATGAGAGTGAGAAATTATTGCTATCTCGTCGGTGCCTCTACAAGCGACCACGATTCTTACTCCAAACCTCATCAACCCGTAATAGCCTCTCACCGTCTACCCGACATCCCATATTATTTATGGACACTGGAAAATCCCTCCACGTAGTGTCAAGCATCTCTTGAACACAAGCGAGCTTCTCCCTCGCCTCGGCAACAATTTCGAGTTCAAGATGGAGACGCTGTTCAAGTGTCAGGCCTTCAACGTCTAAGTCCTGGAAAAGCTTCAGGGATAAGAGCCCTTGTATGAGATTGGACTGGGAGTTGAGGTTCGCGATAGCCGTGCCGTTGGCGTTCGTGCTGGAGGTCACGGTGTTGGACCCGATGGCGGTCATCGACTCAGCAGTGGCGCTATCGGTAATAGTGGCCTCGGTGATGTCAAGGGTAAACAAGGGGTTGGTTCCAGAAGCCGAAGACATCCTTTTTTATCTCTGGGCCAAGTAATAGGAGGCAGGAGAGGGTGTAGCAGAGTAGACTTCTAGTGTTCGCGGCTCTCTCTTTATATACCTCTCCTAAATCTTCCTCCCACGGCGGTGGGCTCCATTGAGCGCCTTTTTAGTGCCTTTGCCTCAATATCACAATCGAGAAACCCTGTGGCGCGGCGCGGTGTCGGCATGCAGAGCAGACAATAACCTGAACGCGACGTACTCACAATGGATGAGAGCTCGATTGTCCTAACTCTGTACCGACCCATTATCGTAGAGTGACTAAATTTCTCGACGAATGGACTCACGATAGCTGAGGGTATGTAAGCGGACTTACGGTTCTTTCGACAACCAGTGCTTGGACGTGTGGCACGAGCTATGTGCCCCAGGGCCTGTACATGTGCGCAAATAAGCCATCATTTCAGGACAACGTCCGCAAGCGGTGTGTGATGACTGTAAATAAAGTTACTTGAGTTACTAACTTTCCCTAACTTTCCGCCCGCAAGTTAGGATCCCCAACGTGGGTACAATCGATCGTTTTCCACGCAACCGGCCAAGTAAATGCGTCGCCAGCGTCGGTGTGAGATATCGATAATGCAGCCTCTTAGAGGCTGGGGAGCGGCGGGACCTGGGGTCCGTTGACTCTTATATGTTGGAGGAACTGAAAGATATCATCGCGTGCATCGACTCCGAGCTAGCCGTTTCTTTCGGTCTTGTCATTCCAATGGGAAATGACACAAAACTTATTCAGGGATACAGTGTAACTGCGTAGTGATGGTGCTATCTTTCATATTGAACGTTTCATTGATGAGTTAAAGGTCGCTGCTCTCTTGCTGAAGGTTTTCTTTACGACCTCTTCGGTGGCTAACCTCTGGCAAAACGAGTCAATTTTGAGGGGTCAGACGATTAAACACACTCTAAAAATTCGTTGAATACCTTACATGCAGGCATTAAACACCGCCATTCAGTATCCATAACCAGGGTAGAACTCATACGCCAATGACTAGGCCGAGGCAGAAATGATAACTTATCCGAACAACGAAAGTTAACGTACGCAAGCGTCAAGTTAATTTGTGCTCAACTTGGACCAACTTAAGGTACTTGACGCTAACTTGGGTCTGACTTGACTTTATGAACCTCAGTCCATGGATGCGGGACGGCGAGGGGACCGGTGACGGGGTGCCGGAGGTCTACATAGCGGTTTACACCGCTCTGACTTTGACGCGACTTCGACTTTGTTTGCACGCCAAGTGTGGATACACTCGGCCGAAGAGTTCTCAAAGGTAAACTGAACGTAGTCGGGGTTGTCATATTTGTCGATTTGCATGGGAGAGTGTTTGATCTAGTTCATCTGGTGTGAATGTGTGTAAAATATAGAATGATCTTGTCAAACAACAAGAATAAGATTAGTTCCGCCTCGGCTTAGATTCTGAAATGTATTGGCTTTGACCTTGCATCGATTCGTGTTTGAATTTTCTTCATAGATTGCTTAGTACCTTGCACCAGTGCGAGAGGCCGAGTCCTCTTCTATCCCAACTTTCGATATATCCTTCCCATCCTGGCTCTCAATCACCTTCTTGGATTCCTCCTCAGCCCCAGCCTCAACATTGGCAGCAACCCAATCATTCCCTCATCCTTGCCCGCACCCACGACCTCCACGTTTGCGTTTACCATGCCCGTTATTGCCAGTTCCTCGATTTTGATGCTGCGCATTAGTGTTCGATCGATGTGTGACAACCAGTAGCTTTGTAGGAGCAATGTTGGTGACAGTCAGACCCTAATGTACGGACTTCATCAGTAAACCTAAACTTTAAATTTGGGCTTTTTGTCGCTTATCAGCTTTTTCCGGCCATTGCCCCAGCTAAATTTGGCGTAGCTTTTTGCCAAAACTGACGTCAACTTSTCAGCTTYTGACTTGCTAGCTTTTTTGAGCTTTTCTTAGCTTGACAGCGCTTGGGAGCGCTCCTAAAAGAGCAAAAGTAATTTGCACGTTTCCTGATGTGGCCGGCCATTGAAAAAATGCTAAGTATAGCCTGGTGGCGTATCATTCTATTCGGACACTCGTGTAAATCTAGTAACCTGACACACCCCCTGAGATTAAATATAGCCTGGCCGCTGCGTGTTGAGTATGACATTGACGGAGACTATTGCACTTCCAAAACGTTGTACGCCGCAGGGGTACTACTCAGACCGCATTAGGCTAGATTTTTTCTTCACTTACTGTTCACTGCACAGGTCCGAGCAAGACTTGAGAGGGTGCACACCCTACCCGCTGGTGCTGGAAGTAGTCTTCAGTCAGCGCCCAGAAAATCGGCCATTTCCTGGATCCCGGACCACTTGCTGTCATAACAGAAGCGGGGTAACAAAATTCCAAAGCCTCGAGGGTGCATCCTGGCACGATCACAATAGCGTTAATCACTCACCTCTGCTCTGCCTCGTCTCAAAGCAGTTTGCCGCTGGACGACATATCATGTGTTCCTGCGGTTCGCGGGAGCCTAAAAAGCGAAGTAGCTTCTACTAGGAAAATAGGACATTTGAGTGGGTCTCGGCCACTTTGATCTGTCTTCGAATGAATGGACGAAGCGGGATGGAGGGCAAGGTTTCGGGAGCAAATTAATCCTTGCCTTCAGGAAACGTAAGATTCCGTAATTCAGTTTCGTGAACCTGAAGGATCGTCTGCTTTTGTCCACGTCACCGACTCAATGGCGAGAACCGAAAATCGTTATCAAAACGGTCCGTTCGAATGAACGTACATATTCAAGCTGAGAACTTTCAATGCCTTGGCAATACCGCTCAGCCTGCTCGCGAGAACCTCGATATGATTCGACTAGAGAGCGTATTCGATGCACCAGCCACGTCTGAAAGCAAAGCCATGAAAAAGACTCACTTTTGACTGATCTTGAGATCGCCACTCTCCAACCCCGTGGCATGCATATGACACTAACAATCCTCCTTCAGCTTGACATTAAAATGAAATCTCCCCCCTGAGATCGCCCCAGATGGCACTTTGCCTCCTTCGTCACTGGTTCTGCAGTGAAAGGCTATGGCTAGGATGCAACGACCAAGCAATCCCCAGGTCCGGAAGGTGATCGAGCCCCGCTGTTTGAGTCTCTTCCGTTCCGTGGACATGGTGTAATACACGGTTTTGATTAATTTCCTTAAGTGAATGGGAGGTTGGGTGATTTCATTGGTGATATTCGTCTTGGCAAGGCGCGTGATACAAGGAGAGATTTGAGAGGATCCGCTTTTCCGCGTTTGTGGGGTGAGGATGGGGTTATCATGAGATCGAAGCTGGACAGCTCCATGAGTTGTATTGCTATCCATGAGGCATGTTATCGCCTTGACTAACATGATCTTGACGATGATGCCAAACCGACCAACGGAGAATGGTTAACCAATCACGGTAGGCTTATTAGTGTACTCTCGTCCAGCCCTACTCAGGCAGCGTGAGGGGGACCCGAGATTTGTCAATAGTAAGATGTTCAGCTACCCGCCAGAGGTACTGTTGGGCTTATCACCGTTGATGGGCTGGGCTCCTGTGAATGTCCTGCTGGTTAATAGTCACCCGATGTCAAAGGAAGGCTGCTCAACTGCGACAGGGCCAATCCAGAATTCTGGACTCTGGAGGGGCGCAACCCACGTTGCCGATCCCAGCACTCGTCATTGGATAGCTTCCAGGAAGCGCCCAGAACCTGGAAGCAATGGAGAAATATGAAGTTGCAGTCGTCGAACACTCAGACAATCACAAACGACACGCACCTAGTTAGAACTTTGCGTGGAGGTCGGGTTGATTTGCCACATAGCCTTTGAAGGGGCTCGACATCTACCGGAAGTCTCTTCGCAGCTGCCATCCTCCGCAAGAGCTGGAGCTGGGTGGACCATTTTCCGGTTTCCAACGACTGGGGGTGGATATGACGACTCGACCTCCACGAGTGATCACCCCCATGAGAGGAGGAGTCCCCCGATAGTGTTGAAGTTGACTTCAACGTCGACGTCGTGGGTCCCAGGGTTTTTCGAGTACTGGGCGCAATTCCGAGGTGAAGACCGTACCATCATCCTGGATTCGTCGTAGGAGAATTTGCAAGGCATCTAGAAATCATGATAGGGTCAGCCATTCGCAAAGAACTGATTTATGCGCACCATCCCAGTCATATACTCTTTGGCAGGATCCTCATCCGCAAACTTTCCAACAAGGGAACCGGAAACAAGATGAACAGGAATTTGAAACAATGACCAGGGAGCATGCTCACACCAGTCACCACGCTTTAGCCTTCCCAACGCCAGCACCCATATCGACAACTTCACCTGAGAAGCCCACCCCAAAAATTGCAGGATATTTCACCGTGATGGTCTCAGTTTATGAACATTCGTGTTGGCCGAGCTCAGCGTGACTGCCTCCTCTGGGCTTGGGTTGGACGGGCGCCTGGCCATCGAGAGCGAAGGATCAGAACTTCTTGAGAGAATCAATCTCTTGTTTCTGGGGACTGTTCATGTTCAGGATTTGTGGGACGTTCGTAATGCAGAATACACACACCATATTGGACTGGCCGGCTTCGATATCCCGAGTGTCAGAGCGCTGGAACGTCCCGAGACGCTCAGTGCCCATGATTGATGAAGAATTTCTCTGCCTTACAAAGTGTGCAGTGGACGTGGCAGTGGGCTACGCTTTCAGCATCTTCAGAAGGCTTGCTCCGCTAGAGAGCTCCGGGTGCAGAGCTTCTCAACCGCCGACCGCGGGTGTTTGAAGAACCCATTGACAAACCCGGCCCGACACCATTGATCGGAGGTTTACCCGCGATCCATCCCTCGAAATCGAATTATGTATGAGGTGTACGTACTGACCCTCGACCGTGAGGTACATTCGGCTTGACTGAGTCTGCGAGCAGAGATTGGAGGCCACCCGGACTCCCATCTCTACTTAGGTAAGTCGGTGTCTGTCATTGCTGTATAGAGCTAAATGGGAAACCTTGACATTGCATAAACGAAATAATCTTAGCTATTGCCGCAGCGGTTCTGCTTTATGCCTTCGTCTTTGAGGAGAGCTGCAGCGGAGGCCTTGGAAGACTCGGCCGTTACGGGTTGCCATTGGACGAGCGAGATCCGCGCAGCATGAGTGGTGATACTGTGGAAGATCGACCGCAGGCGGACTTTCTCAATGCACGCTTCAGGTCGGATAGAACATCTCGGAAAAGGGTTAGATATATCACGAGCTCCTCCTTTACGTTAAGGGCTCTGAAGCCCAAATCATAACAGGTCAGATTGACAGTTGTGAACGAGGATAGTTACTCACATCAATCGCATCCCTTCAGCTCCCTAGAAACACCTTCATGACCGAACGAATTTGCAACCGAATTAGTAAAATGCTTCCAGATGGCGCTTGGTTGGGGAGGCCAACTGGAGGGTAGATGCGCAAGACAAAGGGCAAATGGGGAGGGCCGTAACCTACAAAAAGGTCTGTCAGCAAAGTGCTTCCTCAAGGTTGGTTTCCCCATCGTATACCCAGCGGGATTAAAAACATATTGTTCGAAGATATCGAACCTTGGGACGATCCGAATCCTGCATTGGACGATGGGTGCCTGACTGAGTACAGAGGCAAGCCTGGAAAGGCGCCAGAGCCATCCGCCGACGGATCGTACGCACTGGTGGAACTGCCATGTAATTGATTCTTCGAGTTTCAASTTTCAAGGGTCGGTGCTAACTCTGTGCCGGTCGCTGGGAGGAGAACGGTCTGGGCCTTCTGTGACCCTTAAGCACTCGGCTAAACGCCTCCACAGCAGTCGTGCTCGGGACTTGCTCGGAACCCTCCTATTTTGGAAAGGTGAGGCCGCCGTAGTTACTTATATTAGGACGAAAGGTACCGCCGCAGCAAGGTGGAGAACGGATAAGCGCCTCGCCATGGGAATAGGCGCGCGAAAGACGGATCGTTCAATCTTCTCTTCTGTGAGTCAGGTTATCAGCGGGGGGAAACTAGCGTAGGAGGAGCAGCAATTAGCTGGCTTTTGAGCTAAATATTCGAGTTTTCATTAGTCAGATTATGAATGGGAAACACCCCCATTTGAAGGTGCACTGTTGTCGAAAGAGGCCCCAGTGGAGCTCCTGAGCCAGGTCACTAGCCACTAGCGAACAGATGGTAGGTGAGTCAGAACACCATTTAGGGGTCGTGCCTGTTGCGAAAGAGCTTGAGTAGCATTACGGTCGTGAGTATTGCTTCTGAGCCCTAGAAAGCTGAAAGGTTCGTTGCCTAGGACGGTTCTGTTAGCGGTGCAGAGTGTATAAGAACGGTGATTACTCACATAAATGCGACGTGGTTGGTCCGACCAGGTCTCCGTCGATGTTCAAACTTGGATAAGCTAGCAGGAGCCTGAGCTTTAGAAAAGCATCGATGTGAAACAGTCATCGCTTACATGTCAGGCAGGAATTGTGCTGTCGCTGAGGGGACGGGTTTGACCTGGACGAGCTGGATCATCATGAAACGGTAGGCTCCGATTCATGTTCACGAGTAAAGACGAGGGCATGCATACGACTCGGAGTTGGCGCTATACGATGGAAGCTCATCTGAGACGAACTCATCTCCCGATGAAGGCGGCCTTCGTCGCGATACCAAGCGCTGGGGTTCCTTGCTGGACATTGACAAACCCGTAGCAGGAGAGTAGTGTGTGCTAGATGCCATGGATTGACTGAGGGTAGTATGAGGCCCCTCGGTCCCGAGAAATAATCTCGATGTGAGGCATAGCTTATCCTTCAGTCCACGATGGGCTAGATGGGAGTTGCACATACGGAACGTCCATCTGCTATCATTGCTGAGGATGGAGTTGTGCACATGCGTTGAGTTGTCATTGTTCGAATTGATAAACTCTGTATTGTATTTGTCTGGTTCTGAGAGTTGTGGTATATATAGTGGACTGCGTAGAATTAGCCGATGTGGATGCTGAACAGAGGAGACGCTAAGCTTCTGCGTTCTCCCAGAGATCTGGATGGGTTTCCTAAGATGAGGGTCGTTCCAGCATATTTGAAACTGAGATAGCGATAGGCTGGAGGTGTCTGGATCTGAGAATGAAGATGAGGCCATGGACGCGAGTCAGGTTTCCTAGTCCTTGAAGAGGGAGACAATGGCGCGGGTGTGCCCAGACACAATGCGGCTAGGGAGTTTGTTCAATACTTCAGCCACATTTGGAAGCAAGGGTCTCTGAGAAGATTGTCTTGACGAACCTTGATACCACCACCCTTCAACAACCCGTTCCGTGAGGCGTCGTACACGACTTGGATTGGTTTCTCGGAAAACCGACGAAAAATTGGACGGTTCCTTTGGCGACGCCTCAGCAGATTTAAGGAAGGGATCTTGTTTTGGTAAAGAGGTTGCAATTATGGAGTTGCTGGGTACCTGGGCAAGTTGGATTGCTATGAAGCAATTAGCGCCCTGATGGTTGAGGTATTGGATTGCATTATGCTCACCAGGTCGACCAACAGAACTGAGCCCATCGATGATAAGAATGGGCGTATCCGCGTGCGTTCCCTTTGCACCGATGTTCAGAAGCGTCAAAGCCTGCACCGCGTTGTACAATTTAACATTGGCGGCAGTGGGCATGATCGAGATCGAAGTGGCTTCGTTGTAAGAGATACGGGCGCGATCTAAGGTCTGTCTTTTAGACTCCGTGAATAGAAGGATTAACATAAGTTAGGCTTTACCTTCGGTCGAGTCTGAGCTTCCTGAGTGGCGTATTATCGCTGAAAAGACTACGACGGCGTCACCACGGAATCCGAGTGGCCCATCGACAGTTCTCCCCCACGAGTGCGTCTGTGGCAATCCTCGAATATTCACGCCGAGGCCAGCGACATTGTACCCAGCCAGAGTCGCGATGAGGAGAGAGCATAAAAGTCGAGGAAAGTTCCCAATGCAAGCGCTATAAGGGCATCGAAAGGGTGAAAGGCTCACTACCCCTCAACATTCAACGTTCAACGCTTACCTCAGAATTCACGTACTTCCCACATTTTCGGCTCCCGTGCGCAAACCCGATTCATAAGAGGCCAAGTCGTTTTTTTTATTCACATATTAGAACCACCAGAAGAGCTACAGGGTGGTTTGACGACTTCAAGCAGCCGGAACCTGCACAAGCAAGTGACGTCGCGATACGAACCGCTATTCTTCCCGTCGGCCCTGTCATCATGCAAAGACATTCAGATCCGCTGGGGCCATTCCCCACAACGAAGACTCTCAGCTTCGAAAGCTTGGGTTGATGACGATTACAGCTACACTGAACGGCCCCAATGTAAATTGTAAACCTTTGACTGTAGAAAAAGCACACCTGTTGATGCTGACTGCTCTTCTTTCAAAATGGGATGCAGCAACTGGCGAGCTCGTCCAGATGGAGCCGCCTCCGTATATCTCTTCAGAGCCAGAGGCTGCTGTGAGCGAGTAAATATTGCTTCCCACTATTCATTCGTCAGCTATCAGGACCCTGGGCGAGACCATGACTTATTCGGTGTTGTCATGTAATCTTCCTATTCATTATGCGTGTAGGCCCAGAATTGTGTCGTTAGTCGCACTTCTTTGTCTTCACGAATCACAATTAAATGATGACGAGGACATGATCGTAGTAACAGCGCCTCTAGTGACACTAGTCGCTTCCCAGGTGGTGCTTTCAACACCACTTAGTGTAGGTAAGAATTCCGACGACTCTCCGCAGGTTATGATACCCAAAAGACCCCTAGAATAATGGGGCTCCCAATACCCTTCCTGAGTTTGACGTCACAAACAAACCTACCTCTCAAGCTCAGCGTCCTGTTTAAGATCTCTGTCAAGAATACAAGGCTTGCCTTGCTTCGCTACGGCATYGGGATCCARGTATACGGCTCAGGCCTGTCTATTAAAACATTGACTCGCTATGAATATGGAAATTTTGATTAATTCTGAAGATACCGTTCAACTGATTTGCTTGTTTGAGGTGAATGCTCATTGCTTCCTGTATGTACGCACAGCTTACCGTTGGATACGATGTCAGTGTCTTGGCATTGCGATGCCGTCGTTTAGACGTCAAACAGGAGGCGCTTCGAGGCTGCCGAGTCAGAGCAATGACGCTCTCTTTAGCACAATAATTGTATGGACCCTCCATATCTCAGGAATGCTGACTTTCTCGTGTGACACACAGAAGTTATGAGCCCCAGTTCGACATGTACAACTCATTTATCCAGCACCGCTTGATACATTGAATGCATCCAAACTCTGGCAATGTGGATGAAAGGTCAAGCGTGATGCGAGCACGCAGCTATGACTCCGTGCTGCCCATACTCCACCTCGTACATCCTAGTCGTTGGATCCCCACACCCTACTACATCTCATCGTCAGAGTATTAAAAATTGGTGCAGCTTGCTTCTGAGCATATGGGGATCAAAGCGAGATGATGCCAAGATGAGAGGTCAACGTGGCGGAATGCAGAGAGGACATACAGAGGAAGATTGGTCGGAGAATAAGCTGCCAAGAAAACAGGGATAAACTGATCGAGGACGTCTCTTTCGAGATATCTAGGGATGGGGTGAGCATTTCGAGAATAACGGTGTACTGCCGCATTGTGGAGACTTATTTTTGGTGTCGGCCAAAATCTTAATGATAAGTGCAGAAATACTGCCAGCGGCCAGCAATGTCACGCAAATTCTGAGTAAGACGGTGGCTACCTTCAAAGAAGAGTTGATTGAGCTGATTCCTTTGCTTCTCCAGATCGTAAAACAATATCAAGAAGTATAAAGTCAATCCTCCCACCCAAGCTTCAATAGCTAGTGCCGGAGGACGCCGATCATTTGCCAAAGGTATGGACAACTCTTAATATTTTTTAGAAATTGTTTATGCACTAGGTCGAGAGATATACAAGGTCGTCGTTGCTCTGCGAGAGACGAGCGTCAGCTATGATAGACGATTTGTTGAAACAAGATTTCTCTTCCGCACTCGCTCTTGAGGGTGAGGCCACAATTGGACAACTAAAATCGAGTGGTAGATCCCTCAAGTCTTGTGTGGTTGGCCGTTGTCGGTGACGGTCGAAAATTATGAAAGGGGTTCTACTGGTGGATCACCTTCAGGAAGCTGTAGAAACGTGTGGATCATTTGAAGAGGGAGCCACTTGATCCAGCGAGCTCTGGTGCGTCGAATTAGCTGAAGGACCCAATTCCGGAGGCAACACACGCTTGCAAGTGGGGAGAAAGCCTGACCGGACGCCGACGCTGTCAAGAGAGGAAATTAAGTAGAGTGGAAAGCGGCCGCCCCTGATTAGGACCTGGTGCCATTCCTATCTTATCCTATCCAATATGTCCTCTTTCAAGCTTGAATGCTTGTGGCACGCTCCCTGAATTTCATGCTCCATCAATATACATAAAGCTGCGCGTTTGCAGATATTCTGAGGCCCTAGGAATCACCTGAATGAGCCCTTCACAGGGAGTTGTCGGTACGAGGCAATACGGAGGTGTCTCAATGCCACCTTTGCCACGAAGGACAACGCGATCGGGCCTCACAATACGGTGAAGCCGAATCAGTGATTGAATCGACCCCCCGCCCGCAGACTCGATTATCCGAGTAGCTTTAAATTACGAAAATCACTAAAATCAATTCGACTAAGCTCACTTATGGTGAAATCATTGGACAAGAGGCGTGCGAGGAGAGCAGGAATCGAGGCTCGGATACAGACGTCGTAGTGAAAGAATACACC
>SDEE01000753.1:0-23143 GCA_004126415.1 Candolleomyces aberdarensis
GGGGGGGGAGGAGGTCGCTTGGATGGGTTTGAACCTCCAGAATTCGTTCATAGCCACTTGATTGTTTTGGAAGCGATAAAGTATGATCTACGGGGACGTCAGTGGCTATTTAACAATGAATGGAGTGCCAGTTCGTACCCTGGTGTTTTCTTCCGCTTTTTCTCTTTCGACGTTCCAAACGAAAGTTGTGCTCTGATCGATCCCTATGCTAAGAAATTGATCAGAAATATCTCCTCGTTGAGGATAGTAATCAGGTAGTACTCACACATATCCAAATTTGGATTGGGTCACATACCAGTTACTGGAATCCGTTGCTGCGATGACACCATCCGTATCTTGTGCTGAGGAGATATAGGTATGATAGCGTCGATTTCTGAATGTATAGAAATTGGGGATACTCGAGGATTCCACGTCCCACTGGGTAAGGAGGTGAATCATGCATCTCTTTTCCAAAGTGGTAATACTGTACTTGGTGGGCTTCTGAGACCGCGAAGGAATTGATGACAAGCGGCCCCTGCGTTACGCCGCTGCTGAAGCCAAGGAAGAAGCGATCGCCACCGCCTATGGTAGAAGAGATGAAATATGTGCCGTTCGCTAGAGCTGCCATTGAGGAGAAGGGAAGGGGGTAGGGTGATGGAGTGACCCGTCTTCGAGCCCTTTTTTGAGTCGATAGCGAATGACGGGCATGATACAGAAGTCACATCGTTTGTGACAATACAAGGGCTACATGCTCGAGCTGAGGGCACGGACTCCTGCTCAGGCTCAGCCGAGTCAACGCGACTGCCCATTAGCAGTAACGTGACACTGTTTAGGGCCAGTCCCTTCGTGGTTGTTGCTTCGGCGACTTGATTGTTTGCCTTATGGGACAAAGAGAGGTGCACCGCTTTTGCAGGGTCCTCTCCATCCTACCGCCATCTCCCCCGCCATTATGCCCAAACGACAGCGCCACTACTCCATCTTCTCGCCCCCGAGCTTGTCGATGTCCGAGCTCGTGAAGACGACCCTCGACCACGATTCAACCGACATGCTCATCGAAAAGTGGCTCGAGCACCGCAACAATGCCCACGATGCATACCATGAATGGTTCAGGGACGTCCGCGAGCGTAAGCTCCATCATCGGACGACCTCCCATATGAAGCAGATTATCGCTTGGAACAAGGGAGAATTCGTGCCAGAGAACGTCTTCTGTAGAACAGTCGACACCGGCAGGCTGATTCCGCTGGATAGAACATGGACGACCCATGTCTACCATCACCATTCAATGTCCGAACGCAAACTGTCTATGTTGCCTGTCGTGTTTACAATGGTGCGTTTATCTTTTTCTTTTCGACCTGATTCGTTTGCCTGAATGTTGTTTGCTTTATCTTATCCTCCTTTCATCGCCCATTATCGCATCATTTAATCACAAATTCCCTGAACGACCGGCTAATTCTCTGTTCTTAGTTGCCAGAGCTCATGTTGCTGCGCGGGATGCACGACACGGGCTGCGATGAGATATTCATCATCGTGACCGACCTCAAGCGACAGGAAATGGACGATGTGACAGAGTACTTCAAGCTCGTTTGCCGACATTGCTTCGGCATACCCTGCAAACCCAGTATAGAGAGGAGGATACAAGCCGAACGTATGTTTGCCCAGCCGTCTCACTTGTCTGACATCGCTTGACTTTGGTCTCGTCCCTCCTGCCTTCACCCCTGCTTCAACTCAACCCCTGTGTCCTGGTCTCACTAACTTCCTGCGCCCCACATCAACGATCGCAACAGACATGAGACTCAGCCACACACTGCTCCGACAACGGCGCACCCCCTGCTTCCCACAAATCGACCTCACGCTACGCGCGATTCTCTATGAAAAACGCCCCCGCTTCCTCGTCCTCTTCTCCCATCAAACCACGTCGTATTCCCAAATCTTTTTCACACACCCGTCGTATGTGCCGGACGAAGAGATTTTCTACGATTACCCGACAGGGTGTCCGAATCCATGTTGCACCGATGATTGTGAGATGATCCGTTTCCCCAGACGAGGACTCGAGACCGCTCCTGTGCTGCAGATCAAGGTCCCAAAGAAGAACAGGAAGAGACAGCCGCGGGCCCGGGCTAGGGAGATGTGCAACTGGATAGATTGCGACGTTTGCTTTAGCGAGGAGGTGCATACGTCATCCTCGTCCTCGGAGTCTTCAAATGGGAGCAGCGAGGGCTCGGATGGGTCGGACGAGAGTGGGAGTACCACGAGTTCCGGCGGCTCCACGAAGCCTACGGTCACGGGGCAGCTGTGCAGCAAATGCAAGCTCGTCAAGTACTGTTCGCCGGAGCATCAGCGGATGGATTGGGAGGAGCACAAGCGTGTCTGTGTGCGGACTTAGGTATTGCTGGTTGTCTGGATTTTTCGCGGTTCCACCTTTCTTTGCCTTGATTTGGCTCTCTCGCCCAATCTAATCAACTCCCTCCCCGGTTTGGATTGGTAACACCGCCTTCGACCCCTCCTTTCCTTATTCCCTGTATCGTCGCCTTCGCATCCACCTTTCATCACTCATCTGCCTGTCAAGATGTTGGCAGGTTGGACCGTTGTTCCAGACCCCCTCTTGATCCCTTGTCACCTGTCCTTTATTCTGCGTTCGTTGCAGGCGATAACCACATCTGATCTCGCCTTAACGACACCTTAGGGCACGCTCTGATAACGCTGCCCCAGCTACGATTCTTCCATGCTCTCTCTCTCTCCTTCCTCCTTCTCACTCCTCCCTTCCTTTTCGTCCTTCTTTAACAATTAAAATACTTCTGGGGTTCTTAGCCTTGTTGTCTTTGTACGTTGTGTTGTTTGTGTGTGTAGTATGGTAACGAGTGTTTACGCCGCTGTCTTTTTTTATACTATGTATTCACATCCATCATCTGCCTGCCTCCCTCTCCGGCTCGCCGCTTCTGAGGTTCCTTTTGTCTGTGTGTCCTGTCTGTGGACGTCACAGGCTTCTACTTTATCGATTCCCCCCCTGGACTATCGTGCCTCGTCGTTACGTCGTTACGAACTCCATACTTATTATTGTTATATGTATTCCTACGGCAGCTCCTCTGCCAGTGTAAACCTACTTTTATTCGATGCAGCAGATTTTCGGACAGCGTCTCGTTGCCTTTTGCTCAAGTTTTGGGACACGTAGGCGGGTTGCGGGTGAGAGAAATACATTCATCATTGGTTGCTATTAGTTCACAGAGATGGTGGAGTACATATTACAGCAGAGCAGAAGACGGATAAACGAAACAAGACTCGGAAGGCGATGGTGGGTATCGTAATACAACAAGGTTGACCAACCAACCAGCTTTCCCTGTCTAATCAAATGCAAAAGGAGGGAAGCTAGCTCATCAGTTGATCCAACAGAAAAGACAAGACAGAACAATGGGGAAGTATGGAACAGGAAACACGACAGCGAAGGAATGGAAGTGATGAACCCTAAACTGGGGATCGTTCAGCCAGAGCACATCAAGCAAGCCTCCTTGTTTTCTATCGAGCAGAGCATTTTGGCCTCCTCGAGATCACGTAGACGCTTCCTCTCAAGAGCAGCGGCGAACTCGGGATCGGCTTCAGCGGCGGCGCGCGTCTTCTCATCCAGAGAGAGGGAGGCGAGACCGTTGGTCGCAGCGTCGGTCGCGGATGTCGGTGACGACGACGAGGCGTCTGCCGCTGGTGCTGACGAGGAAGTGGCAGGGTTGGGAGATGCCTGGGGCGTAGGAATACTACCGTTTGGTCGAGAAAGACCTCCAGTGGGCTTGGAAGGCGCAGCTGCTGCAGGTGTTTGTTGTTGGCCTTGCTTCTGTTGCTCCTTGGCCGTCTTCAACAGACTCTGGTCAACGGTGAACTGGATAGCCTGGGTAGCGGGTCGGGTTCGGAGGTAGTACATGCCGGTCTTCAAGCCCTTCTTCCAGCCGTAGAAGTGCATGCTGGTCAGCTGGCCGAGGGTAGGGGATTGCAGATGAACGTTGAGGGATTGACTTTGGCAGATGAAGGCACCACGGTCGGCCGCGAGGTCGATGACTTTCTTCTGGGAGATCTCCCAAACGGTCTTGTAGATAGCCTTGACGTCGGCCGGGATGTTAGGGATATTCTGAATGGAGCCGTTGTGCGCGATGATCAGGTTCTTCATGTTATCGTCCCAGAGGCCGAGGTCAACGAGCTCTCGGAGAAGCCATGGGCAAACGACCTGGAATTCACCAGCGAGGACACGACGAGTGTAGATGTTGCTAAGAAAATATATCGTTAAGCCACGCTATTAAAAAAGACTATTGCAGCACACACCTAGTATATGGCTCGAAGCACTCGTTGAAACCGAGGATCTGACTGGTGGAGGCAGTTGGCATCGGGGCCAACAACAGCGAGTTTCGCAGGCCAGTCTTGGCAACTTGAGCCTTCAACGAAGCCCAGTCCCATAGGTTAGTGGGGGTGACGTTCCACAAGTCGTACTGAAGAAGACCCTGTGATGCAGGGCTGCCCTCCCAGGTCTCGTAAGGTCCATCGCGTGCGGCGAGTTCGGAGCTGGCCTCCAAGGCAGCGTGATAAATGGTTTCGAAGATCTGGAGGTTGAGCTGCTTGGCTTCGGGAGAATCGAACGGCATGCGAAGGATCATGAAAGCGTCAGCCAAACCCTGCACGCCGATACCAATAGGCCGATGGCGCATGTTGGATTTGCGGGCTTCAGGGATGGGATAATAGTTGACATCAATAATCTTGTTGAGGTTGAAGGCGACAACCTTGGCGACATCGTGAAGCTTCTTGAAGTCGTAGACGCCATCTTTGATGAAGGTAGGGAGGGCGAGCGAAGCCAAGTTGCAAACNGCAGTCTCGTCGGGAGATGAATACTCAATAATTTCCGTGCAAAGGTTGGAAGACTTGATGGTGCCAAGGTTCTTTTGGTTAGATTTGCCTAATCGAGACTCGTAAGTCTCAGTTGTCATATGAATCTGAGTAGTCTCTTACTGTTGGCATGATCCTTGTAGACCATGAATGGCCCTCCGGTTTCGATCTGGGCTTCCAAAATGGCGTACCAGAGTTTCTGTGCTTTCATGGTCTTGCGTGCGCGACCCTCCTTCTCGTATCGCTGGTACAGCTCTTCGAATTCGGCACTGTGGACTTCGTGAAGATCAGGAGCTTCATTGGGGCAGAACAGAGACCATTCGCCGTCTTCCTCAACACGCTTCATGCTATGATAACGTATCAGACCGTGATTGGGGCAAGGCTGGAAACAATGACTTACAAAAGATCGGGAATCCAGAGAGCATAGAAGAGATCCCGGGCACGGACCTCCTCTTTGCCGTGGTTCTTCCTCAAATCGAGGAATTCGAACACATCAGCGTGCCAAGGTTCAAGGTAGATGGCGAAAGCACCAGGACGCTTATTGCCTCCTTGGTCAACATATCGCGCAGTAGCATCGTACGCGCGAAGCATTGGCACGATGCCGTTTGAGTAACCATTGGTACCTGCGATGTATGATCTAGAAAAAGCAATTCAGTCAATGAACGGTTTTTGGTTACTAGGGACGAACCCAGTGGCACGGATGCAGTGGATATTAAGACCAATGCCGCCTGCGGTCTTGCTAATCATGGCACAGCTCTTCAGGGTGTCGTAGATGCCATCGATAGAGTCATCTTTCATACAAACAAGGAAGCAAGAGCTGAGCTGGGGATGAGGTGTCCCGGCGTTGAAGAGAGTGGGCGACGCGTGGGTGAAGTACCGTTCCGACATTAGGTTGTACGTTTCGATGACGCGCTCAAGATCGCTTCCGTGGATACCCACTGCAACACGCATGATCATGTGTTGCGGTCGCTCTGCTGGACGGCCATTGATGCGCAGGAGATATGAACGCTCAAGAGTCTTGAAGCCGAAGAAGTTGTAGTTGAAATCGCGATTGTAGATAATGGCAGAGTCGAGCTGTTCTGCGTTCTCCTGGATGATTTTGTAGATCTCCTCGGAAATCATGCCAGCGGGCTTTCCGTTCTTGGGATTCACTACAGAGAGGTTAATACATCGTTGTCAGTCAGTGGAGAAACACATACCATATTCATACAAATCCTTCATTACTTGTGAGAAATTCTTCTTGGTTTCCTTGTGGAGGTTTGAAACGGCAATACGGGCGGCAAGTACAGCATAGTCGGGGTGTTTGGTGGTGAGGTATGCAGCTGTCTCTGCGGCAAGGTTCTGTTCGACATTGAGTGGGGATATTGCACGGTCATGGATGGAGATCACTGACATCAAGCTCCACTGTTGTCACGCCCTGGTAAACACCAGCGACTACTTTCTGTGTGACCCTAGCGGTGGCGACCTAGTCAGCGAGACAGGCGACCATCGGTAATGCAGAGCAAGCTTACTCGATTGGGTCAACAAAGTTTGTGTCGAGCCCATAGCATAGCTTCTGGATACGGGCAGTGATCTGTACAGGTCGCGCGATGAGGGGCGGTAGCGATCACGACGCGACAATTAAACAGACCTTGTCGAACTGGACGCGTTCCTTGCGCCTGGATGCAATTGGACACGTTAATTAAGATCCAAAACGCGCTCTGCGACGCGACACGTACCCATCTAAATGACGGTGGTCGTGATCAGTGCCTGTCATCTCCAGTGATGAATGCGACGCGTACCTCTCTTGAAAACGTAGGTCATCGTGGGTCTGTGTCGTGGACTGAGTGGTTGGCGAGAGGTCTCCTCAGCGACGAGGACTGAGGGTGGAGGTGGACAAAGATATGGGGGGATGAGGGCAAGATGAAGAGGTCAGACGCGTGTCTCGCAGAAGTTTTATTGAGTTTCCTTCCATCAACCTTAGTAAGCTGTTGAATGTTTGGCCCTGTTTAGCTGTGCATGCGGGTCCGTGCTGCACATCCAACCGAGTCAGGCATAAATGCTTCCCTGAAACGCGAAATTATCTACCGGCATGACAAGAATCAAGGAAGCTCGCGTGAAGTAATGGCTGCTTATTTTTGGACGAGGTAGAACCCGCCAAAACTCGATTTACACTGCGAGACGCGGTTGGGTTAGGGTTTTGATGGAACTAATTTAACCCGTGGACGCGTTTGTTTGCCTCCGCGCCCATCTGTCAGCCAAACGGCAACGAGGCATCATCATGAATTGTCATTCTGGACGCGCTCACGGCCAGGACGGTGATCTCGAGATATAATCACGACGAGGAACCCTTTCGAGGCCACCTGTGACCATGCCTTGCCCAGATCTGCCACCAGACGTCCTCAATAGCGTTCTCTGGTTGGCATCTCCACGCTCGACTTGCTACACCCAACGAGGCCGGCAAGCCCTCATCTCGCTCTGTCTGACCTCTCGGGCATGGAAGGACACAATCTATGGCAACCCACGCTTCTGGTCCTCCCTATCCATCGCAGTCCACGATATCGTCGATCTCAACACCAGGATTCCATTTATGGAGCTATGGTACTCCAAGGCAGGCAAGCTGAAACTATCCTTGAATTTAAAGGAGTTCAAGGAACGGGAATACGTGCCAGATGCACGGCGCAATACCCCAAAAAATCATGCAGGGTTCAAACCTGCCTACAAGTTCATCCTCAAGTACAGCACTCGATGGGAGAGAATCCACTTTGACAAAGTGCGGTTTTCTTGGATCAATGGTCTCGTAAACTCGCTTCCCAACCAGGACAAATTCGTCTTCAAAAATCTTCTCCATTTCGGTGCCAAATCTACCGGCCGATACATCGAGAGCGTACTCCCTCTCCACGAAATGCCTAAACTCAAGTCACTTGCCGTGCAAGGGAAGGGCGAATTTGTGCAGTTCCGGGCGCGGTTCTCTGGCGTATGGGACAAATTGCGCCAGATCGAGCTGGGAATTTTCGCGAGCATGACTGTACACCTCCGCATCCTTCAGGAGTGTGGCAATCTCGAAGAATTCACTCTTCGAGGTGACACCACCTTTTGGTACATGGATAGAGGGGAGTTTGACGAGGACGTCATGCTTACGGAAGCCGCACGGCACGACATCGTCCTCCGGAAGGTCCACACCGCATCGTTCATTGGGTTTATATACACCAACGCAATATTAAACACCCTCACTCTTCCCTCAATCTCAACGTTCACAATCATCAAGCCGTCTGCGAGTACAGGAACGTCAGACCTCGCCGAGCAAGATACCGACCTAGCTGTTTCGGATTTGGTGAACCGCTCCCAGTGCAATCTTCAAAAACTGGAGCTGTGCTGCATCGCAATCAACAACGAGCGAGCAATCAAGTTGCTCAAGGGTATACCTTCCCTCTCCAAGCTCTATCTCGAAGCAGCCGACATCGACTGCACCTTTTTATTGTCTCTCAAAGACGAACTTCACCTTCTCGAAACATTTCAACTCAAGGTCATCAACTCTGACCCCAAGGCACACGCGTATTCAAAGTTCGTCAAGGATCCTCGTCGATGGTGGACAGCTTTGGATGATACGTTAGTGAAGATGGGGCAAAGTCGGAATTCGTCTGTGAGACGTCTAACGCGCTTGGAGAATACGTTCCTGGAGACCAGTCCGAAGAACGATGGAGATATCCTGGAACCAGTTTACACACGAGTGTATCTACGCGGCTTTGATAGGTTGGATTTTGCGGAGACGTACGAAGATACCATGACTGAAGACAAACCCGATGATGTTATGCCAATGTCAATGGAGTAGGTACGGTTCAATATTGTAAAGTCATAGGAATGTAGGTACCGAAATACTGATAACAAGACTGTGGGTATGAATTGTATTTGTTTTCGGTAGATCACGAGAATCAAGAAATACACATAGGAAAGCGGAAACGATAGAGAGTGAATTGAAAATTACAGAAAGAGAGCAGCTCAAATCCTACACCGCCGGCCTCTTGGGCTTATATTTATCAATATACGCTTTCTCGATCTCCTCTGCCTTCCCTATCCATTGCGTCCAATCCTGTTCCACACTGGAGGGCGGCCTGCGGCAAGGCAGGAAATGGTGAATCAACTCTATGTTCGCTTGCTCAATGTACGTCTTAGATGGCTTCAAGTTTCGAAACTTAGTCTGAATATATTTCCACTGTTCGTACATCTCCGCCAACGGATTCCAAAGATGCTCCGAGCCGCGTCGGTAATGCTGAGGGAGGATCGACTTGATAAATCCATACGCTCTTTTTTCTCCCCACTTGGTCGAGGTGGCCTTGGCGCCAGGGGACCTGGCCTTCGGTGACATACCACCCGAGACACCAAGCAATGGACTCCACATCGTCAGAGAAACGGTGCTGGATTGGAGCTTCAGACACGAGCAACATCAAGGGCACGAATGGCGTCGTTCCTGGCCGTTCAATTCCTTGCCATCCTGTCATGACACAAGGCTCAACTTGGTTGGGAGCAAATGACGTCTCGGTTTGAGAGGACCTCCCAGCTGAACAGCCATCGTTCGGATATTAGGGCTTCCTGGTAAGTCTTGCGGCGTCCGTGTTGGTGTCCGATACAGAGTCGGCCGCCTTTCGCCTGAGATAGCCAGAGAGTACTGTCCCAGTACGGCCGTTCGCCAGTTCAAGGATGTTCGAGATCGAGATTTTGTGATACAGCCGTTCCACTGGAATGTGGGTGTTGTGGATCCCACCCATGGCCAGAAATTCCGTCCAGTGGGTTGTGTCTCCCCACAAGAACGTGTGGGTGCCAGTGTATACAACCTGTGGGAAGTGGCCGCTGCTTCGCACGGCAGTGGTCCAAGGCATTTTGCCTCCACCAGCACCTGAATTACTTTCCAGGTTTTGGCTTTACCAAAGCATTTACTTGTTTATAGTGAATATGTGAAGACCCAAACTCTTTATGAATCAAAATGAAGTGCTCTAGAGGTCATATTAGAGTCATATCAACCATCTAGAGGTTGAGGAAAAGTCCCAAGAAGGTGCTAAGTCCCAATATGTGAGCTGGTAGGCACCTGGCCTCATTGTTCCCAAGATGGTCTCACAGTACCTGGGGAAGCTACCAACTATTAATCTAAGGTCTTTAGAAGTGTTCTAGAGGTCATATGAGAGTCATATTAGCCATGTAGAGGTTGAGGACAAGTCCCAAGAAACTGCTAAGTACCAATATGTGAGGTGGTAGGCACCTAGCCTCATTGTTTCCAAGATGGTTTCACAGCACTTGGGGAAGCTACCAACTAATCTAAGGGCATCGACATAGGGTTGGAACGTAAAAGGATGGGGAAAACCGTAGCACAATCAGGGGACGGGCTAAAGAGAACCGAAAAAGGAAATCGGAAAACACCGACGGGAAACAGCGATGCCGACGATGGTTCCTGCACATGCCGCGCAGCCATCTTGGCGCCTGGAAACTGCACGTATGAACCCGAGTCAAAATGCCTCGGAACTTGGGGAGATAACTTCCGCCCCTGACTCTCTACAGTCATGGATTTTCACGTCTCCTCGGTTCTCATCTTCTCCCTTCCACTTCCAGTGCTACGACCAAGTCTCCGTCGCTGAACACGGTGGTGACCTGTGATAAGCACACCGCAAGCAGCTCGCCTCTCTGGGCACCTCCGTACCCACATACCCATCACGCGATATCAATTTCGCTCCCGACATGGAGAGACAACATCGGCTATGAAGGGGGTGAAGAACTTGTCGTCGAGAGCATTATAAACAGTCGCCCAAGGTTCTTCATCCAGCTGAGCATCCAAAATGTGAGTAGCGTGTTGCTCTTGAAGCTTGAACGCCAACCGAGTCTTGGACCAGCATTTCACAGTGAGCTGTGATTTGCGAGCAAAATACGCCATGGAGAGAGAGCGTGCTATTCCCAACTCAAAAAGCGCAGAGCAATGCTGCGTCTTCATCCAAGATCGATCTGGGGGTCAGCAGTCGCCTGCCGGACGAGTGCCTAGCGCTATTGCCAGAAGAACTCAAGGAGCCTAGGGTGGTGCTTTCAACGCCCACAGCCGCCGCCAATCGAGGTTCCAAGGGAGGGTTCGCAAAGTGTTTTTCGGCAGCGGTCAAGAAGACGCCGTCACCCCCTCCTACTGCTACTGCCAAAGACATGGCCAACGATACTGCCGTTTACCTGGAAGAACGATATGGTCGCAACTTCCCTCTCACCACAACCTCGTTCGCCAAACGCACTTTACGCAGGAGGCTCACTGGTGTCCTGCTATGCGATAGTGTCCCTGAGTGCAAGGAAACCGCGAAGCCGGGCCTAGCACGCGTGGAGTCAAGGACGTATCTGAGACGGATGTGTTTGTGTACCCTACAGGTATGAGCCCATTCGGAGCGCACACCAGCTCTCTCTGAACACGCTCATAAGTGGGGTCCGGAGTACCAGTTTGTGGGACATGGGCTCAGCACTGACATCGACAAGATGGAGAGAATCCTCAAGGAAGAGGTGAAAGCGAAACCGGGCACTCCGCCAATCTTGGCACTGTTCACGGAATTCCCTTCCAATCCCCTGTTGCGGTCTACAAATCTGCCGAGACTTTGTCAGTTGGCTGATAAGTACCGGTTTATTATCGTTATCGACGAGACGATCGGCACTTTCGTCAAGGTCAAGGTCATACAGTACGCGAACATCGTCGTTAGCAGTTTGAAGAAGGTGTTAAGTGGGGCTTCTAATGTTATGGGCGGGAGGTCCGTACAATCCCAAGATTTTTCATTTCTTTCGACGGGACTAACGCGGGCAACATGTAGCTTGGTCCTGAATCCCCAGAGCCGACACTACAATGCCCTCAAAGTCAAACTCACCTGAAAATACGAAGATGTCCACATTGACGAAGACGCCATCCACATGGAACGCAACCCCCGCGATTTCGAAAAACCTATCCAACTCATCAACTCTAATGCCGAAGCAGCCTGTGACTTCCTCCGCTCCCGATCCATCGCTGGAGGCTACTCTGGCAACACCACCACCAACACTAACGCTGCGACTCAGATTAAAGAAGTCCGGTACCCAAAATACATCACCCAAGAGCACTACAATCACTGCCGCATCAATCCGTCGCCTCCGAGGACGGTAAAGCGAAGCATTCAGTGGCCTCTTTTCCTTGACCTTCACTACAAGGCTGCTTCCCAAGTCTTCTTTGACACACTCCCCTGCTACAAGGGGCCTAGTCTTGCGACGAACTTTACGCTGGTGTACCCGTTTACAATTTTGGCACATTTTACGGAGCTGGAGTCAGCGGTCGGCCCGTATGGAGTTGAGGAGGGGTTGGTTAGAGTTGGTGTGGGGATGGAGGAACGAGGGGAGTTGTTGAAAGGGTTAGGGAGTGCGTTGGAGGCTGCTGAGGCCGCTGCTGGGGTTGCTGGGAGCGGGTGAGGTGGTTATTTGTGTTGTGCTATTGAAGGGGTTGTGATTTATCTTTCTTTAATCGTCATTCTGCTATGCTACTACATGTTCCTCCAACAGGGCTGTTAAATGTATTGTTGCATTCCATCGCATTTGTATCCAACTACAACACCATGCATCCTATTGTATTTACTTGTATCATACTCCTTCAATAAACCTTTCGTGTCCTTCACTTTGACTTGACTGTTCACCTTTCGAGTATGACCCGTACGAAAGGTTATGCTCCCGCCAATCCCTCAACCACTTGTCACAGAATTTGAGTGCAACCACAGCATCCTCAGACTGTGCAGATAACAAAACGTGTCAGTTGGCGCCCCAAAGCAAGGGAAGATCACTCACTGTCCGAAAGGTTACCAACATTTTAATACCGCCAATAAAAGCTTCAAATCCTAGATGGCTGAAGGGCTTTTGCCACAGCGAGCGCGTTAATGCAGGCATAGACCTGTCCAGTTTATGCCATCCCCCCTTCTTGGCAAAGTCAGCAAGTTCATGGCCAATACTAATATCGCTGAGAACGTCCTTGGCTTCGATTAAGATGAATGGCAGGAGACGGGCAGCAACTTCCAGATCCCATAGGAAGTGGGACTTTGCATCCTCCCTACTTTCCTGTACTTCATTAGCACAGGAGTTGAGGTCTAGCGGACATTCCAGTATGTTTTGCATGCAACACCTTGCGAGATGTGTTTAAAGGCGAGAAGGGGGGATAAACAAAGCCTTTGCACGACTTTCTTCTGCCAGGAAGTCGGAAAAGGATTTGTGGTACAGGCGCAGGGTTGGATCGCTGGAATTGTCTCTTTCGAGGGTCAGAAGGGAACGGAGGTCGGACATCAAATCCTCTTCCCCGCCGGCTCCGAGGCCAAGCAGCATAGATAGGGCATTGGCTGACAATGACCAAAGCGGAATTCCACCCCTAGCAATATTTAGATGATGGGTCCCGAAAAGCAAAAGAAAGTCGCGGTCGCTATTGGTATCAACCGCTTCGTACGCATTCTTGGCATTCGACAAAATGTTCGTGTACAGGATGTCGAGCGCTTCGAACGGACGTGCCTTTCGCCCGTCGTGTGGTGTCCAGTTGAGGACGATCTTCAATCTCTCCGCTGGAGAACTTCGACGCTCCGATATGTAATTGAACGCCATAGCCACGTAGACAAACTGCCCTGAAGCAGCTGACACAAGCCTATCGATGTCATTCTGGGTGAACCAGTGTGGATTGCCGGTCCGAGAACTGAGGGCCCGAAACCTCCTCTGGAGATATCGACACATATCCCCCGAGGCGTCGTACTTGTCGCTGAGCTGGATATGATAAGCCAACGCGTGGAGGTATCCAGCCGGCGCCAAAGCGGTACGAATGGCCCATTCTGGTCTGCTGGTGATGAAGATGCGAAAGGGAAGGTGGCCGACAAGCAGACACTCCCTGATGGCCGTGAGCAATTCCGCTTGGGAGTCTTCACCCCTGCACTCGTCGAGGCCATCAATCAAGATGGCATACGGAACGGTGTCGAGATCCAACCCTTCGCTATCAAGATGCTCGAAAGGCTTGACAATGAGAGTGGTGATTTGATGCTGCAAGGACTTGGAGAAAATGAGGTTATCCTTATCGACTGCGGCCTTGATAAGTCTTCTGACTTCCGTATTATCACTTCCCAGCTGGTACGCGATGGTGGGGACAACTGGATTAACCGTGTTGCGGCTGGGATCGGTCGCTGAAAAGAAAAATGAAGAGCCAAGGATGTTTTTCCTTCCACATATCTCAGCGATTGTCTGTTGCAAGGCCGATTTCCCAGAGCCTGCGGCACCGGTCATACACAGCAAGCGTTGGGGACAATCACCATTTTCGATTTCCTTCATAATTTCATTGGTAACCTCAACCCTAGTATCTTCATCGCACTTTGGAACATCATACCGAGCATGGGAGTTGTGGAGAGCGTTAGGCGCGGTGTGCTTCAGCAAAAGTTGCCAGCCTAGCAAAGTGACGCGAAATGATGAGTAGTTGAACCTGAAGGAAAGGAGAACCGCTACACACCGTCAACTGATTCGGTTTGAGGATGGATAGTAACATGGTTGGCATCGATACACTGCAAGCTCCCCATTTGAACGTATTGTGCGCCTTGGAAGAACGATCGATTCGGAGGTGCAGAATCTGTACGTCTTTGTTGAGGAAAGGCTTCCACCTCCAAAGGCACATGCTGAGAACGGGAAGGTAGCGGTCGGTGTGGTGAATTGTGCGCCGTCGATCCAGCAATCTGACTGATGCTTCTCTGGACTCTATCCTCAACCGGCCGTTGCGAATTAAAAGGGCGAGGGGCATGGTTGGTCATGCTTGCAAGCGTCGGGTCTGCTGGTGGCTGCTGTAGTGGAATGCTCTCGATCGGTGACTGAGCAGGAGATGGTCGAGGCACCGCATTGTGAGGAGGCGGTGGTGGTGATAGCAATAAATTTGGGTTTCTGATGGCGATATCAGGGTACAGAGAAGACTGTTTCTGTTGCTCCCAAGCATGGGATGGATTCAAGGCAGAATCTATCCATGAAGGTGCTTGGAGAGGACAAGTGGGTAAGGGAGGTCGAGGATATAGGTTGGGTAGTGGTGGCTGAACCATTGACTCGGACCAAGGCCACGACGGTTGGGAGTGTGGGCTGGGTGGTTCCACTATTGCCCCATGTCTGCTGACCTGGAGCTGTGCCACCCTGTTCTGTGTTGATTGCTGCGAATGGGATGATTGACTCGTGGCAAGAATGTGTGGTGGTAGAGGTGGGAGGCATCCGATGGGACCAAGCTGCAGCGGAGCATGTTGCCTCTGTCCCGGGAGATCGGGACGGGTATAAATCGAACTCTCTCCATGAAACGATGGCAGTGGAACGGAAGAATAGTACTGAGGAGATACTGTCGTCAACAGAGCACTGCTCGCCTCAAGCGCAATGCCCACAGCTGAGCTATGGGACGAAGGCGGTCGAGGTGCATTGGGTGAATTTCTTGAGGCTAACCCGCTCCTTGAAGCGCCGCCTCGAGTACCAGATGGCGAAGGGTAGGGTATATGGGAACGGGATTTTGAGCCTGTGTTACTGGGTAAGTCTTTGGGCATGAGAGTATGAAGCAAAGAGCAAAGATCATAAGCGATCCAGCGGTAACGATACCACTGAACAGCAGCCGCGGTGAAAGACGGCCAGGTGCCGAATTTGGAATCGAAATTCTGTGTGCGGTTCTTCGAATCGAAGGATGGACATATTCTCCCTCGAGATGCTGTACATTCTCTGAGCAGTCGGTCAAAGTATACTGCAGCGGGCATAGACCGAGCATATGAACTATTAACTCATACTCAACTTCTTAAGTCTGTTGGTCCAACAGACAAGAATGGCTGAGGAGAACGTCGGCAGAGGGTGTCAACGAGATACTAAGATGAGTCAAAGTTCTGCTTTGAGCCCCTGGTGGCACACACCCCTTCTCAACTCACCAAAAATCAATACACGACATCAACGATTTTTGCAGAGATCGTATCCACAATCCCTGTATGATATTGTTTCGACGTGTCCATATGTACTGTCTTCCCTTCCCTTTGGTTTTCACCACTGGACGCCATCTTTATCCATAAGTCCATGAATCAACCCATTTGGATGATCCATAATTCCCTGGCTACCAATAACCAGTACTTATGGATAACCCACCCACCCAAATTTGGAACACCTGTGGTCTTCTTTCACATCCACCTGTCAAAAGAAGCCCTCTCCCATCAATATGTCTGACAACAGAAGTTACAGAACAAGTATGATATGTTATGGTATGATATGTGCTGACAAGAAAAGCAATGAGGTATGTTAGGGTTTTTAGGGTTTGTTAGGGTTGGGGATGATTTTCATGTCTGTCAAAAAAAGCCCCCCCATCAATATGTCTGACAACAGAACAAATTATGGTATGTTGTATGTCTTGACAACATAACAAATGTAGATGTTAAGGTTTTTAGGGTTTCTTAGGGTTGGGGAATGATTTTCATGTTGGTCAAAAAAAAAAACCATATTGATATGTCTGAAAACATAACAAATGTGGATGTTAAGGTTTWCTAGGGTTTGTTAGGGTTGGGGAATGATTTTCATGTTGGTCAAAAAAAACATATTGATATGTCTGAAAACATAACAAATGTGGATGTTAAGGTTTACTAGGGTTTGTTAGGGTTTGTTAGGGTTGGGAATAATTTTCATGTCTGTCAAAAATAAGTACCCCAGAGATATGTCTGATAACACAACAAATATGGTATTAGAGTTTTAAGGTTTGTTAGGGTTGGGCCAATGATTTTCATATCTGGAATTGAAACAGCTTTCATTCTGTGAAGTTTCATGTTGTTTAGAGCTTAGGTATGTAGGGAGAGGAGACATATATGTTGCAATGCTCTTTGATGGCTTGTTGACATGTTAAGACACTTGAAGTTGTGAGTTGACAGATAAATCAAAATTAGAACCATGGTCTTATTTTGACAGTTGACAGCTCACTCTATTTTTAGATTCTGAGTTATCCATAAGCACCCTGGACCTGGTTAGTGCCTGGACTTATGCATAATTCATCCTGGGCTCATCCATCAGACTTATGGATAAAAATGGCGGTCCCCCCTCGAATCTTGGGCTCCAGAAGGAGAACAAACCCCCTCATGCCCCGAACACTCCTCAGCCGCCTCCAGGAGCCGCTCTTATCAAGGCTGCGGTCCCGTTCACTCTAGGTGGCCCATCACTGCAGGCTTTGGGTGCCAGCGCGTTCAATTGACCTCCGCTTTCGATGTCTTTACGCAGCACTGCCACTCTGCTGCAGGCTCAAGCAAGCACTCAGAAGCCAGCGAACGAACCCGTTGCTGAGGTAGGCAAGGCCTCTGGCTTGAAGCGCCCAAGAGCCTCTCAAGGGGGTAGCGGCAGGGACAAGGTCCCACAAACTGACTGAACCCTTTTGGTTCATTTTTCTCTTTTATTGGGACTTTGGGGTATATACATGGACCAATACATACTATTACTATTTCGCATACTATACGGACTGGCATATTTAGATCAGATATGTAACTGGGCGTACTGTCACCGGGGACAGCAGTTAAAGAGAATGCAGTTCTATTATTGGCACCACCAAAACCCTGATTTGGTAACCCTTAACTTCAGTTCCGACGCTGCCGCGATCAGCGGCACGATCATAAGGACCTCTCTGCCAAAAATTTTATTGAATTCACCTGTAACGATGTACACTCTCCTTCTCCCTCCTAGGATTTCTCCTCATACATAACACCAAACAACGCGATCGTCTCCGTTCCCCTTACCATACAATGCCAAACAACGCGTCCCTATTTATACCCATCTTATCCCGACTCCAGCTTTCCTTAGCTTTTGCTCTTCCTTTTGTACTCTCTCTCTCTCTCTCTANTTCCTCGAATATAGATGTTTGTCGTGTGTAGATCCAGGATCCGTAAGTGTTGGCTACTTAGCGTGCCTTCCACTTTTTTTTACACACCTTTCCCCAAACGTCCTTTTCTTCGCGGGTCTACTTGACGCATATACCCTCTTCCCCGTCCCCGCCCTTATTTATTCTACCCCGCCGTTGAGGGATCGATCTTTCCGTGGTTGTTTTGACACCGCCTAACGGTTTTTTTCGTTTTCGACGCGGCTGAGGGTAGATCCTACCCCTCGTTCCATCAGAGCCTCTCGCTTCCTTGAATCCTTTTTGTCGCGACCTTATATCGCGTGAGGAAGCTCGCTTACCGACACCTGTCACCAGTTCACCTGTCCACCTGTCACCTGTCACCAGTCTCAAGAGGCCTGACCGCTCGCTACATCGTAGGCGAGTTCCTCGCACCCGTCTCAGACTCCATCCTAATTTGTAGATGGATCCCATCGTAATTCAACAGGAACCTCTCCTGACTCTCAAGACCTTGCCAGAGATCAGCTCCGGGTTCTCGTCACTCCTGACGCCTCTATCAACGTCGACAAGAGCTTCCGCCCCGGAACCTAATTCGACTTCCAGCGGTGGTGACATCACTGCCGGTTTAGGAATTACTTCCGTTAGCGGTACCGACATCGCGTCGAACGCTCACCCCGTCGTCGTCGTCGCCCCCTCCGGTCCCTCAACTCAGGACCTTGCCATACCTTTGATTCGGAACAACCCCAGTTCCACCTCGCCCGTAGACTCGGACTCAGACTCGGACTCCGACGAACCCTCAAATACTATTGTCATCACATCACGCACTCAGATGTCGTCCGACAAGGTCTATTGCCAGCTCACCGTTACGGAAGGCCACACCAAGCCCCCTTCCCTTGGCATTGGCCGTCTTGGACGTGACGTTGGGGTCGAGTTTTGCGACGCTTGCGAGGCTTATTTCCTCACCAAGGAAGTCCCCGATGACAAGAAGGTCGTCAAGATCCTCACCTGTTTCAAAGACTTCAAACATAAGCAATGGATCAAGCTCAACCGCGTCGATCTTGTTAAGAAGACGTGGGAGGAGTTCATCGAGGAGTTTTTGGGACGCTGGATGGAAAAGCACTGGGACATGAACCTTTCCGACAAGTTACGCACTTTCTCTCAGGGCACTGCCCATTTCTATGAGTGGGCCCAGGACTACCGCGCTCAGGCGGCCCACCTCGCTGGAACCCCTTACGAGATGTACGAGAAGGACGAGAAGCACGTCAGGGCGCAGATCTCGGCCCTCATGGTCCCCCGCCTTCGCCTCCATACCAAGGCCGATCCCAAATTCACCAACATCACGGATTTCCACGACTGGTTGGACGCCGTCAACGACGAGTTCGAGTTATACACGGAGGACCTGAAGGCTGCCGCCGAGTACCTCCGCGCCCAGGATGTGCACCCATCCAAGAAGCAGAAGACCTCCCACGCTGCCCCGACCCCCGCGTCGGCCTCTGGTTCCACCTCCAAGGCCCCCACCCAGGCCCTCACCGATGGGGACACCAACCGAAAGCGGTGCCCCAAACTCACGGAGGCCGAGCGCACCCTGTTGGAGGACAACAAGGGGTGTTTCAACTGTCGCGAGTTCTTTGTCACCCATCGGCGCAACGTCTGCACCAACTGGCCGGAAGCTGCTGGCTACAAGCCTCTCACCCAGGCCGATGTCGACGCCGCGAGGAGCAAGCTGGCTGCCTCTGTCCCCACCAAAGCCATTGCTGCAGCCTCCATCGCTGAGGTCAACGAAGGTGACCGGTCTGTCGAGGTCCACACTGTCGCCGCCACGATGGGCCGCATGGTGAAGTTCAATGGGGCTTTAGACGGATACCAGTCTGAGGATAGCTACGTGAGTCCGCTTTCGTGCCCCACCCTCCCTTGGTCTGCCGTTGCCTTCGGGCACGACGATGATTTCCCGTTACCTGTCTCCGCGTTGCTCGACTGTGGCTCACAGTTAATTTTGATCAGTGAACCGTGCTGCGCATGCCTTGGTCTAAAACTTCAAAAGCTCAAACGCCCTTTCCGTCTCGAACTCGCGCTGCCCTCCTCCCCTGACTGTGTCTCTTCTGCATCGCTTTTTTCTCATTTCGTTCGCCTCTCTCTCTCTTCTTCGGACAATGGGTGGACGTCTCGGACGTTCGACGCTGTGGTTGCCCCTTCTCTTGTGGAGGGCAAGGACTTCATTCTGGGTACTCCTTTTCTTACTAGTAACAATGTTGTAATAGATTTCGGTAATATGACGGCGATACCTTCCTCCTCCGGCTTTGATCTCCTGAGGCCCGGCGCACCGGTTGTCACTCCCCCAGCCAAACCGGCTCGGATGACTGCTCATGAACAACGGCAAGTCACTCGCAACCTGAGTCTGGCTATGAGGGAACTTCGTGTGGAGCTGCGTAAGGTGCCACGCCCGGAGGACATGCCCACCTTGGCTCCGGCTTGTGGTTACGCTTTCGACCATGTTGTTTTTGCTCCTCCGGACGCCCCGGTACCTGCGTACGCGTTGCACACAGTGGATCTCGATGACGATATTGTTCTAATCAACCGCTTTGACGTCAACCTTGCCGAGCTCCCAACGGAGCGAGTAGTTTCTGACGAGTCGTCCCCCTGGCTTGGCCCTCGGACAAGCGCCACTATAGCAGCTCTCACGGAGCGCATCAAGTCGGGTGTTTCCAGCATCACTTGCCAGGACATTGACCGTTTCGTGCGGGAGGAGTATGGTGATATATTCGGTGTCCTTCCTCCAGTCCACGAGCTCCCCACTGACGATTTGTGTCGGATTCCCCTGATTGACGCGACTAAAAGCATCGAGTCACGTTCTTACTCATCGCCCCGGAAGTACCGGGAGGCCTGGTCAACTATTATCAACGATCACTTAAGCGCTGGTCGTATTCGGCCTTCTGACTCCCATCATGCCTCCCCCTCCTTCCTCATACCCAAGGCAGATCCTGCAGCCTTACCCCGCTGGGTGATTGATTATTGGCAGCTCAACCGTAATGTGCGTCTTGACAAGACTCCCCTGCCTGGTGTCGATGATATCCTTGCCGATGCGGCCAAGGGTAAATATTGGGCCAAGTTCGACACGACCAACAGTTTCTTTCAGACTCGGATGCACCCAGACGACATACCTCTGATGGCCACGTCGACCCCTCTTGGCCTGTTTGAATGGACGGTTATGCCCATGGGCTTCAAGAATTCCCCACAGATCCACCAGCGCCGGATGCGTCGTGCGCTGGCACAATACATTGGTAAATTCTGCCATGTCTACTTGGATGATATTATTGTCTGGTCATCCTCCCTTCGGGAACACCGTCGGAACTTGCAGCTCATCTTGAACGCTATTCGGGCACACAAGCTTTTCCTTAACGCCAAGAAGTCGGTTTTCTGCAGCACAGAAATCAAGTTCCTCGGCCACGTTATTGGTCGGGATGGCATCAAACCGGACGGAAGCAAAGTCGACCGGATCCATAGGTGGCCTGTTCCCAGTTCGGCCAAGGACGTCCGTCGGTTCCTGGGCCTGGTGCGCTACCTGGATCCTTTCCTCCCCCAGCTTGCACGACATGCGGAGGTTTTGACACGGCTCACAACGAAGGACTGCGACAAGGTTTTCCCTGTCTGGACCCCAGCTCACCAGCGTGCTTTCGATAGCATCAAGGGTCTTGTCACTAGCGCCGATTGCCTTACCACGATCGACCACGCCTCACCCGGAGAGAATAATATCTACGTCACTTGCGATGCGAGTGAGATCGGCACGGGTGCTGTACTGTCGTTCGGTCCCTCTTGGGAGGCGGCCCGTCCTGTCGCGTTCTATTCTAAGTCGTTGAAGGACGCGGAGGCGCATTACCCCACCCACGATAAGGAGATGTTGGCCATTGTTAGGGCACTTCGGAAGTGGAGAGCTGACCTGATTGGTACGCCTTTTTACATTTACACGGATCATCGTACTTTGGAGTATTTTGACACACAGCGAGACCTTTCGTCGCAGCAACTACGTTGGAACGAGTTCCTCTCCGATTACAAAGGGAAAATAGTGTATATTCGGGGTAAGGACAACACGGTGGCTGATGCCCTCTCCCGAGTCTCTTACGTTGACGACTCTGCGACTGCTGATGCCCAAGCCCCCCCCTTGCTGGAAAGCGGCTCGGCTCCTTCTCGAGTCTGCATGCTGGTTGACCGGACTGTTGAACTTTACGTGAAACAGGCGCTCGATCCAGCGCTTGTGCACTAACCTATCACGTGACATAGTACACGTATGGACACGTAGTTACACGTAGTAGACTATTAATAGATAGGTCTAGACTTAGCTAGAAGTTTGACATACGTACGCATCATGTTTCATGTACATCATGCTACGTCATCCTTAGTCAGTAGCCTATTGTTCTACGTCATAGGCTCAGTCAGCATGGCGTCATTAGCACGCAATGCTCAGTCAGCCAACTGGTGCACAGACCAGTTGTGTGACTTACCGTGATGTTACTGTCACATAGCAGAAACGTATAAATAGCTCCCTGTAGTAGCTAGTTTCTGAACAACTCGAACTACACAGTTCTCTTCTACACACTCAGCACACCAAGCATCAACTANCCTCTCACCTCCAGCAACAGCTTACAGGCAAGGTATGAATTCAGATCATACTCAGCAATCTAGGGCTACGTTATTGCACAGACATATCCCTTGTGCATGCCACAATGGGATTGTCTTCCCCTGCGAACATGGCTGTTCAACAAGGGACTCGTCCCCACTGCTCTAGCACTGAGTATACTCGATTAATGTGAGGCCGCGCGAGAGACAGGGTACCATAAGTGCCTAGGAACCCTTCCCAAATGCCTAGTGGTGAAATCAGGCCTTTCAGCTGCGAGACAGGCCGTTTGATCTGAAGCGGCGCCATCCGGCTAACGTACTAAACCCTAATCTCTGGTATGTGGCAGCGCGCCTCTTAAGTCGGCAGTCCTCGAGCAGACCCCAACTCTCGTGAACCCAAGAGTAATGTACTCTTATCATTATCCTTCGTGCCGCGCGAGGTATCTTAAGACTAGCAGGGTTTTGTAACATAGAGATTTGAATAGACACGACCGTGTATTGAACTATGCGTGATTATTCAATAAAAGAGTGTTTATTCGCGAAAAAGCGAACACGGTCGTATCACCGGCTTTGGACAACTTGGAAACCAAGTCGTCAAACGAGCCTAGCTCCTTATGGGGACTAGAAGTCCCGGGGAGCTGAAACCTCATGAGTTGCATGAACCATGAGAATTTCTGGGACGAGGAAGTCGTCCCGTACTTCTCCTTGAGGGCCGTCCAAGTTTTGGCAGCGGAGTCATCATCCACATAAATGTGGAGAGACTCTTTGATGCGAATCTTGAGTGCTCCGATCGCTGAATCATTATCAGCGATCCACTTCCTCCTATCCTCAGCGTTGAGGCGTTTAGCCTCTGGAGAATAT